>JAOXJP010019054.1:0-17395 GCA_025762735.1 Platanus orientalis | reverse complement strand
GCCTATGATAGAACACCCACACACTTTACCAACTTAGCAAATTGACATCTTCAATCATTAAATGTTTATAAAAAAAAAAACACTTCTTTCCTACTACTAACTCCCATTTTTTCAACTTAAAATATTCATTCAAAAAGTTTAGTTGCCCAGACCTGGGGCCGTCTTCGATTACGAAGAGAATGGAAATGCTCAAGAGTGAATTCTAGGGGCTTGTCAGGTGGACTAATTATCTGTTGAAAAAATTTATGGCAGTTAAAATTATTCATATGTCTCAAAATTACATTTTCCTCCATATATCTAAATTTCATTCTGGGAATAAGTGGACGTGTGTGTATATTTATAGGGAACCAAATTTATCAAGAAGACCGCAAATGTGGTGAAATTGGCTAAACCAAATTAAACAGATTCGGGGTCCAGTTGTCTGTGTGGGAGATTGGAATACTTATGGGATGTGAGGGATAAAAAAAAGAGGCTCAATGCTAACGAGAAGAGATCTCGATCAAGGTAGTTGTCTCTTATACAAAGCAAATCTGAGTGACCTGGGATGTACAAGACACCCATTCACATGGTCAAATGGGGATCCCAAATGTAGAGGAACGCTTAGATAAAGCAATAGCAAATGGAGAATGGAGGTTGCTATTCCCTAAGGCCTATGTAGAGAATATACTTATTTCAGGCTCTGACCATCTTTCAATTATTCTCTTTCTTCATCAGAAGTGAAGGTGCATCTCCAAACGACCCTTCAAATTTGAAAGTTTCTCGACTCACCATTAGGAATGCATGCATATCATTGAGAAAATGTGGTAGGAAGAGTAAAACCCTCACAACTTAAATGTGAATGAATATCTATGTAAACTAACTCCTGCGCTCAAATACTGGAACAGGTTCTCTTTAGGAAGGATTCAAGAAAAGATTAAGCTACTTAAATCTAGAATACAACACACTATGAGAGAACCTGAGTCATGGGATAAGAGGGCACGATTACACATAATGAAAAAGAAGTTAGATGATCTCTTTAAAAATGAAGAGACCATGTGCGGCCAGAAATCCCATATTCAATGGCTTCATTATGGGGATCGCAACACCCGATTTTTCCATCTATCCACTGTGATCCGCAGATCTAAAAATAGAATCACTACTTTACGAAACTCGTCGGGTCAATGGGTTACCTCTACAAATGATATTGATACCACCCTTATGGACTACTATCGAGAGCTTTACATGTCTTCCCGGACTACCACAAATAAAATCGAAGAAGCAATCAATCACATTACTTCCTGTCTGTCATTGGAGGATACCCAATTTTTGGACTAGCCTTTTTTGGATCAAGAAATCAAAGAGGCCATTTTCAACATGGACGCTTTAAAAGCCCTGGGTCTGGATGGATATCCAGTTGTTTTTAAAAATAAAATAAAAAATTGGAGTGTGATTAGCCGTTGTGCTATCAAGTATGTCCGTGATATTCTTGAGGAAAAGATTGATATCAGCAAAGTAAATCATACTTTCCTAGCTTTTATTCCAAAGGTGGTCAATCCAATTGAGCTTCGAGAGTTTAGACTAGTAAGTCTTTGCAATGTTTTGTATAAAATAGTGGCAAAGCCTTTGGCAAACAGAATAAAAAAAAAAGTAATTCCAAATCTTGTTGTTGAAAATCAATCTGCATTTATTCAGGGGTGTATGGTCATGGATAATGTTCTAATCTCCCATGAAATTCTCCACTTCATTCGAACCCATAAATCAAAAAATAATTTTATGGCAGTAAAGATGGATTTAAGCAAGGCCTATGACTACATTGAATGACCTTTCCTCATTTGAGTCATGAAAAAAATAGGCTTTAGCCAAAAATGGACTCGGATTATTTTCAAGTGTATCTCCACCACCAACTTTCAAGTTCTTACAAATGGGGCACTAGGAAGAATGTTTACTGCTACACGAGGACTAAGACAGGATAACCCATTATCTCCTTACATGTTCATCTTATGCACTGAGGGACTGTCTGTTGACTTACAAAGTTTAGAAAGTCGAAATATCATCAAGGGTGTTAGAATCAAATCCTCTAGTCCTGTAATTACTCACTTACTTTTTGCTGATGACTGCTATATTTTTTGTAGAGCACAAAAGGAGGAAGCGTAAGCTATCAAGCAATGCATTTTAAAATTTCAAGATGCGTCTGAATAAGAGTAGATCTTGCAAAGTCAGAAATCATATTTTGTCGGAACCCCTCCCCAACTATTCGTGAGGAGATGTTGTCCTTAATGAGAATGAGCAAGACCAGACAACAACCAAAGCACTTGAGTCTTCCCTCTGTGATTGGAAGAAGAAAAGTTAGCTTATTTACACCTATCGAGAATGTGGCAAAGAACAAAATCCAAGGTTGGAAAGGTCAATTTATCTCACAAGCTGGTAAGGAAGTACTGATTAAAGTGGTGATAAATTCCCTCCCAATGTATGCTATGTCTTGTTTTTTATTTCCTAAAAAAATCGGTCATATGATAAATAGACATCAATGGGCCTTTTGGTGGAGGGAAAAGCAGGAGGGAAATAAAATAAATTGGATTGCTTGGAGTAAACTAAGATGCCCAAAGTCCCAAGGGGGAATGAGGTTTTGTGATCTTCATTTAGCAAACATTGCTATGCTTGCAAAACAAGGGTGGAGATTAATGACCAAGCCTCAATCCCTATGGGAAAAATTAATAAAATCATTATATTTTCCTCATCGGAGTTTCCTTAATGCCTCAACAAAACATCAAAGTTCATAGGGATGAAAAAGTCTAATAAAATGGAGAGAAGATCTTGAAAAAGGTTGCTTGTGGATGGTGGGGATGGGTAGGGAGATTGATCTCTAGCATGACCCGTGGCTGAAAAATTTGCCATCGCAGAAACTTTCTTCTCAAAGGCCCTTGGAGTGTTCGATTACAAAGGTCAATGAACTTATCAGTGTTGATGGCCACTCTTGGGATCTAACTCCAATAAAAGAGTATTTATCTGAAAAAGAGAAGCAAGCCATTCTTACAACCCCGATAATCCCTAGAATACAATCGGATTAATTGGTGTAGTCCTCATACTTAAGAGAGAGATTTAGTCAAATCGGCTTATACTCTCCTAACAAGTCAAATGGAAGAAATAAATCATGCAGGTTATGATAGGATTTGGAAATTAATTTGGTCAATAGACATGCCTAGGAAAATCCAAACTTTCCTTTGGTGTGCTTGCCACAATGCTTTAGTAGTTGGGAATGAACTTCATAGAATGATCCCATCTATCTTGCAAACTTATTAGTTGTGTAAAAAATCAAACGAAACCATTATTCACTGCCTAGTCAAATATTGTCTTTTGCCTAAAATATCTGGGACCTATGCTACCCGTATGGGATAAGATATCCCCATCAAAATGAATCTTTCAGGGAATGACTGCTATCCAACCTAAACTCTTTCTCTCTCAAAAAATAAGAGTTGAGAATTATGTTCCGGAACAGATCCATTACCTGTTGGTTTATATGGCTAGCATGAAATTCTATTATTTTCCATCATAAAGACTCTGTCCTTGTGAAAGTAAAAGATGTTATCTTATCATTGTGCAGAGAATTGAACCAACTTCAGTAGCCTCCTAAATGAGAAGATCATGTTGTTTTGTGTCAAAAAAGTTTTTATGTTCATCTGGACACCCAAGACAATTAATGTAGATGTTGCCTCTCCTACAAATCATAAGGTTTCAATAATAGGAGCGGTTGCAATGAACTGTGAAGGTTATTGGCAGGGGGTTGTTTATAAAAATGGCAATGGAATGAAAGTTCTAGAGGCTGAGATGGAGACCATTGGATGGGGTTTACGGCTAGCAACCCAGTTGCAGGTGCCAAAAGTCCTCATTCTTTCGAACTCTCTTTAGGCTGTGAAAGTTTTAAATGACAGTTTTTTGGAATGTCCTCAGTCTCTTCACACTTATTTTTTAGACTGTAAAACCTTATTTGCAAACTTTGACTCTATCATTGTTAAGCATGTTAACCGATGTTTTAATGGCCACGTTCATGACATAGCCAAAAAGGGGTTAGTGGACCTTGCTATTGTAGTTGACTGTCCAATATGGTTTTTAAGGGGGTAGTCTTCTTGTACTCCGCCCCTATAATGAATCTTTTACCAAAAAAAAAAAAAAAAACTCTTTCTCACAAAAGAATCCATTTCTATGGCAAGTAACACTGCTTACATAAAACATTAAAAAAACTATTAGACAATCTAAGTAATAAAAAACTAAATGCATTATGGTATTTTCAACCAAATTCCATTGGATCAATGCAAGTAACACTGCTTTCCCATATCAATATCCTTTGTGTTGCAAAAAGAAGAATATATATATATATATATAACAATTTCTGATCTTGCATATTAGTTTCGTGCAAATTCTAACTTTTTGTCTTTTGAAGGTATGGAGCTTTGAAGGCCTCTAGACACTGAGTTGTAGAGGCCCTTTGGTGTTGATTCCATAAGGATTATCCTTTAATTTATTCTTCTTCTTTTTTTTTTTTTAATTTTCATCTCTAATTCAGATTTGTTATTATTAGTCTCCACCTTTTGTTTAACACCCTATACCTTATTTCACCTATTGTCTCAACTCATTCATAATATCGTTATTATTAGTTATAATCATTTCTAAATCATTCTAACCTCCGGCAGATGTTATGATAATATTTTCTTTATTAAAGTTACAGTCACTAATTTCTAAAAAAATAACTAGCTCAACCTAATAATCCTCTTCTCTACTTCCAATCCACAATTTCATTCTTTCGATAGTTCTTTCATTTTTTTTAGTCACTACATCTTCTTCCTTTTTTAGTCACTATTTATTTTTTCAGGAGGCCAATACCTATGCTTGATACGTCAATATTGTTGGTTGGAACTATAAGCTTCTCAAGGACTGAATTTAAGTGCAAAAGAACTTCATCAGGATTTGGCCTATCCCTAAGTCCTTTTTTGCATTATTCTTAATAAAAAAAATGACCTTAATTGAAGAAAAAAAGGAGAATGATTGTCTGTTTTGAGACAGACCTCTATTATCGTGCATTGGTTGACACATGATGTGTTTTTGAATTTAATGTTTTTTGTTGACCACCTGCTTTTTCAACTGAACACTTTGTTGATTGTAAACGAACTACAGTGACCCTTTCCCTCTCATACAAAGTAACATGTACTAAAGTAGTAGTGGGTGATTGCGAAAAAAAACCGTTCCTTGACAAAAGATTTGTTTCCATATTAATGCACCAAACAATTCTTTCATTTGGCATTGACCCAGGGCCATAGATCCTGTGCAAAAATCAGTTAGTTGGTAGGGAATATGAGCCTGGATTTTGTGCTCACAAAATCTGTGCGCAAGTTGAGTGCCTGACCAGGGGGTTGACGCATCAGCACCGAAAAATGATTTACACTTTTTGGGGACACACTTATCCCTTTTTGGCTCTGATGTGTCCACCCCCTGGTCCATGCGCACGGATTTTTGTACGCACAAAATCCGGGGGGGGAATATAGAGGCTCTACAGCGAAGAATATGGATCATCAACAAGAAAAAGAAAAAGAATAAATAAATAAAGCGAAGAATATAGATCTCTCCATAATTGTAGGATTGGAATATTTTATCTCAATTGCATATTCTATTCTATCCACTTATCAACCCCTCGTAGAATAGATTCCAATGGTGGTTTTGCACCATTTTGGCTATAGGTCCTCATCAGTCTGTTCCATAGCCAGCAGTAAACCCCATGCGAAGCTTCTATCTTTGAATCCTTTTCCGTGGACACTGATAGAATATAATAAAGCTCTACATGGAAGACTATGCATGCCATTTAAAAACTGTTGGTTTAGAGTCTGTTACTACTCCAGTGCCTAGCATGTATTCTGTGTGAGCCACAATATGTTCACTTTATACATCCCATAATAAAGGGTTAAAAATTTATTCGACAGTTGATAATAAGAGGTTTCAGAATCTCATATTTTTGTTCTTTCGTTTCAGTTAATATAACTTTTACATAGATATTATAAGATCATGTATGTACGATCGAGAAGCACCCTCAGTTTATGAATCCTCATACTTGAACTTGGCCATCCTCGCAAGCTCATCGACTGCTTCAACCAAGTGATCAAGCCTAGCAACGAACTCAATAAGCAAAGAAGTGAAGGTGGCGAGAGACAAAGCTGCAGTGCTCTCGAGTGCTCTCATCCTAGGGATGAAGTCTGCGCCGAAGCCACCTTCTTCGAAGTCATCGACCTTTCCCGACGGCCACGAATGGAGCCTTCTTTGTTGCTTCTTCATTGCCTCGTGGTAGGACTCAGCTGGAGCTGGAGGGGCTGTGTCCACTGGGGTGGAATTTGGTGGTGGCTCCAGGGGGTTGCTGCCTAGCTCGGCCAGGTGGGAAGAGAGGTCGGAGAGGGTAGATGATAGAGCATTAGAGAGTTTGGGGGGTGGCTTAGAAGAGTAGTCGATGGCCTCATGGGCCAAGGTAAGGAGATAGGAGTGCATGTCAATGGCGCGTTGGAGGCCCTCCGTCGAGTCGTGGACACTCTTCAGTAGAGAGGTATGGAGGCTTCGCTTCATGTTGCTTATGTCGTTGCCCAAGGTCCTCACTAGCTCCGCTGCTTGGCTGCTGGCTTCCTGGATCTCCGATTGAAATGTTATTCTAAGGTTATAGGGTGCCTGAAAAGAAAATCATTAACAGATACGATTATTATGATCGTTTTATCTAGGATGTAAAACTGGATATTAGCATATTCATATTCGGTTCATTTATAATCAGAAAATTTTAATCGAATTGGATACATTGTGTATATATTCCTATTCGTTAAGTTAATCAAATATCGAATATGAATACTGATACACATTGGTTTATAATCTTCTTCATAAAAGTGAGAGGAACATATGTGTTGGGGCACCTGCACTCGTCAAGCTTATGCATTCTGGCACATATCCTTCTTCAAGGAGTCCTTAGAAAATGTCAGAGATACCAGTTGTCACATCTGAAAATTCTAAGGATCTTACACAAGGAGGATTGGAAACGCTCCCCTTAACTAAGGCTAACCACCGTCCCTGTCAGGGGGTGGGCGCATCAGCAATGAAAAGGGATATATATGCAGCACCCCCGCCAAAGTGTAATCACTTTTCAGCGCTGATGTGCCCGCCCCCTCTGGTTAGCAGTTTTTAGGAGAGTGTTCACAAACTGTTCTCGATCTTACAAATCTCCTTTTTATCTTATCTCTTATTTGGATTATTGTTCATTTATTTCATTAAAAATCAATGATTTTATCATAATTTTATATAAAATTGTTTATTTGGTAATAATTAGAATATTTTTCACTATAAATTACAAATAATAGAGTATAATAAGATAAACATTGCATATTTTGTGCAAAATGGCTGTTTTAGTATATACTAATTACTGAAATTAATCATCCACTATCAGTGTGTTATGGATAAAGCAAAGTTACATATTTTAGTATGAAAATTTTATTTTGGCATTAAATGGTATCCCTTTTTAAAATTACATTCTAAAAATCCATTTTCACACGATTTATAACCATGTAATTAATCATTTTTAATTAAATTAATAGTTTCTCATTGTTAAAAATTAAAATAAATATAAAATAAGAATAGTTTTGAAATTTGAATCCAAAAAACATTTATTTATTTATAATGGAAACGACTTTTTTTAAGTGGCATCAAGTTATTTACACTCTTACAAGTGGCAAACATGGCGTTGTCTTATGACAGTAGATTCAGACTCTCTTTCCCTAAAAAAAAACAAAAAAACAAAAACAAAAACAAAAAAAACAAAAGACAAAAACCAAAAAATGACACTCATGCAAAGATGGTGAAGAGGATTTAAGGAAAATTTGGAAATTGACCCAGCGGGTATGGTTTACCGAATGGCTCAAGATGTACTGTTTAACGGATATATAGCAATGTAATACCACCTGAACATGAGCCATTGGACTTGCAAATAAGGATGTTTGATCTGAGTCCTGCGCTACAATGTTTACCATGGCTACACAGATAATGAGAAGGGAAAAAAGCACATGGAAGTTGTTTTGGTAAATACAAACATTAGCATATTGAAGTTGTTTTGGTAAATACAAACATTAGCATATTGAAGTTGTTTTGGTAAATACAAATCATTACAGGTTTGTTAGGATGTATTTATCAAAACATCCTTTAAATGCTTTTTTTTCTTCTCATGATTGGCACAACAGTGATAATCCTTATGCTCGTGTCGTGCCAGGAAAGAGGGTCTGTAAATGGCCTGGGCTGGCATATCAGGCACCCAATCTTAGCCTGCCTTGGCCCAAGGTAGGGCTGCCACTAGAGAACAACATAACTGACTTGGGCCTAGACTGAGGTCCAATACAATAATGGGCCGACCTTGGGCTTGTTTTCTCTAAACCCCACCTTTTCCTGGCTATCCAGGTTTCCCACTAAGTTTCGCCTCATTATTAAATCCAGGCTTTGCCTTGAGTAATCTTCTTCACACAACTACCCACCGAGAGAGGTTTGTATCCGCTCCTCTTATCTTATGCTCCTCTCTGCATCCTGTCAGGGGAGGGCACATCAGCGCCGACAATTGAAATGTACCCTCCCCCAAAAAGTGAAAATCACTAGTCGGTGCTGATGTTCCCGCCTCCTGACAGGGGCAGAGAGGAGCATAAGATAAAGAGGAGTCGGATACAATCCACCCCTCCTACCCACCTTTGTTACTCTTTAGGTAAGGTTTATGATATGACCCAGGAGGCAAAGGATCTTCTCCTGCCACTTATGACCTATTAAGGTCCTGTCTAATAGGTGGCAGGTGATTGGCGGGAGAAATGAAAGGCATTTTTCTAAAATTGTAAATCACTTTTTCCCTCCAATAGTGTCCTACACTTGTTAGACAGGACCTAAGTGGCAGGAGAGGAACTGGTCTGGACCCCGGATTCCACAGCCATGGGTATAGACCATGTATTAACAATATGGGATTGGGATCTTGTATCACATACACACCAAGGATCTACAGCCAAGATTGTACACATTGTGTGAAACCCGTCAGATTGGAATCTCTGATCCTGATTAAGTCAACTGAGCCCCTTGGGTAAGTGGTTGTGCTATTTGGTTTACACGTGTGTGTGTGAGAGAGAGAGAGAGAGAGAGAGAGGACCTGTATCTCGGAGTGTAGGACACCATGGAGTGCCATCACTTCATAAGCGCAGTACCGGAGAACGTCCCCTACTTTCACATATTCCGACCATGGATAGAAGAAATGCCCGAACCTTCCATGCGGGGGCTCCCATTTAGCTGATTTCGCCTACAATAATAAAGTAAACCAAATCCACGATCACCGTCAAATTTACTCAGCAATGACCAAAATCAATCAATAAGAGCTAAACAAATCATTACCAAAGAATCGAGATTCGCCGATGAGTTCAGAGTTGCTTTACATTTCCGGTAACAAGGCTCGTCGGCGAACTCATCCATGACTGTCTTGGAGAACTCCGGGTGATCAGACCCATCATCTGCTAAATATTTTCTAACACACTCTGCAGTGAAACATATAAAGAATTCAGAAAATCGAGTCTCTTAAATAAAACAATTAACAGTCTCTCCTAAAACCCTAAGCTACTGGGAGCGTTTAGAGTTGATATACTTAATATATTTCAACCCCTCACCGGAGGGCGGGTCACTCTTAGACAAGGAACATTGGCAAGCTCACACAGAGAGAGTAATTGGTCTACGAAGCGATTTAAACTCACGACTTAAAACTTGTTCTGATACCATCTTAAATAAAGAAATTAATCCTCTCCTTAAACACTAAAATTGTAGGAGAAGTTAGAGTAAATACACTTAATATCTTTCAACAGAGTCAACCAGAAAATCCATAGGAAAATATTAGTGGTTAGGGATCAAAGGTGGCTGACCTTCAAGAGAGTCAGCTACTGACTTAAAGTTATTGACCAACTCCATGTGCAGCTGCTCTCCTGCCCATATAGGAAAAACGAGCACGTTCACTAGAACTGCTACAAACCCTCCAATGGCGATCGAATACAACCGATCCATGGAGGTTCTCATCGGATTCCCCATCCGGTAGCCGGAAACTATGATCAAACAGAAGGTGAACAGTATGACTCTGAACCCATACTCATATGGGACTAGCGACGGCCAAAGCTTCATGAAGGACGTAACAGCTCCTGCATGGGAAAGGCAATAGTGAATCAGATTATATTCCGGCATACTTTTTTTCCTTATTACCTTAACCAGAGAGATGAATTAAGGTGACTTACCGACCATGAAGATGCTAAAACCAATTATTAGAGGTTCCGCAACGCGTCCGGAGCATAAAGCCACTTGGCCAACAACAACAGCTAAGATTCCCGCAAGTAAGCTTCCAAGCGCTCTGTTGAATCCTCGGTTAAACGTCGCTCCTTAAGGAATTTAGGACCATAACATATATTAGGGAATAATTTTTGTTGATTTGAAATGCCTGCTAACTATATTTTAGGAAAAGGATCTTCTACACTCAATTTGTCTGTCCTTGTGTGTTGCACACACAAAAGGTGAGGCGTATAAGATTAAAACCCTAAAACAATTGTCAAATGAAAAAATAGGTACCCATAAAAATGGGGTGTATAGGGTTTTAACCCTAAAAAAAAGTGTTCAAATGAACATTTGCTCCCTATTTAAAAGGGGCACCAAATTCAAAGGTGTGGGGACATGGGGGAACAAATAAATTTGGATATAGAAGATCCTTTTTCATATTTTACCTTTGTACTTGCATGTATATAAGGACATTCTACGTGCATGCATGCAGCGTGTATATTGTAGATACATACATATATGTATGGGTATGTGCTTAAAACTTTACGGTCATGTCAATTTGGTTCTATACCCTCATCATTTACGCATGTCATGCATCTGTTGGCGCTTCTAATTTATGTTTCCATGTGTTATAATGATGTAGAAAAATGTGCATGAATTCAGGTGTATGTATGCATGCATGCATGTACATACCAACTGTATATTCGAACATGATGGCCACGGTGAGGATGGACCAGATGATGTTGGTGCCGAATACTTCATATGGTGCTCGGAAAAGTATTAGCAATGACACAAGGAGAACAGAAAGGCCCACCTTTAGTGAGAATATTACTCTGTTGGTATCTGCTTTGCCAAATTCCCACACATTCTCTACCCATCCTATGCAGGAGAAACCTCCATTGCCTGATTTCTTTCCGGTTTCCGGTTGCTTGAGTTTAGATGCCGGAGGAAAGTTGATCTTGAAGCAACAATCTTTGCCATTCATTCTCCAATGAAATATTATAAGCTCTTCGACTCTGGTCTCTGACGTTGTTCCGGCCAGCTCCGACCCGTGTCCTGTCCTGTGAGAGAGTTAAAGAGGTCTCTTATTATTAGAGTATCTAATATGAGAACACCATAAACAAGTGCTTTCTCACACTTAGAAGCTTAACCCTTGATGGAAACAAGGGTGGAATCCTGCAAGGCCGGAGTCTGATGAAGAGATGAGCTGAAGAGTTGTAGTTAGTTTTCGAAGTGAAATAGTAAGAATGGGGTTATGATTTAAAGAGAAGTGTATGGCTAAGTTTGTGATGCAAGTAGGAGAGAGCATGTAGGCAGAATATGAGATATGCCGAAGAAAATAATTGAAGAGAAGATATGAGAAACTAAGATGGAAGAGATGCTTAACTCAATAATGTTATATGGATAGAGAATTAGATTCTAATGACGCAAGTTAGACAGTTTCCTGTGGCCACGTTTTTTTGTGATCTTTCAAAATATTATAAAAAATATATATAAATCAGGGAATAATATAATAATATATCTAAGCAGAGATCCAGAGTCCGAAGCACACGCCCTTCGAGCCTCTTGCCCGGGTGTAAGGGTGGCACTGTTTGACATGGCCTGGCCCATGAACCCGACATGAACCTAACACGAAATAAGTGTGTTAGGGTTGACTGTACATGTGTTTTAAGTCAAGGAGGGTCAATCAGCTTTGGCACGATTAATAAATGGGTTGGGTTCACGTTGATTATACTCTTAACTAGACAGGATATGAATCTGACCTACCCACACAAATTACCACATAACCCGTGAACCCAACATGAAATAAGCGGATTAGGGTTGAGTGTAAACTTGTTTTGAGTCAAAGTGGGTTGGGTTGACCTGCTTTGACACGATTAATGAATGGGTTGAATTAGGGTTGAGCCATATAGTCGTATACCCTTATCTCGACACAACACAAACCCAACCCAGCAACATGAAATGCCACTCCTACCCAGGCATAAAAACCAGATTTACTGAAGTGCGTGGGAGAGGCAGGAAGTGCATGTGCCCCGAGGACATAGTCATATATATACACTTAGTAGTGGTAGCTGCAGCTAAATCAAGATTCAAGGATTAGTACAGTAGTAGTAGTAGTAATGATGATGATGATATTGAACAAAAATTGCAAGAACATCTATATAATTATAATTATGATAATGATGCTATTTAACCTCTCTTGCTTGAATCGCCTTGAAATAATCACATATGATGGAGATTTAAGTTAGTTGTTAGGATGTAAGTAAGGCCTTTTAATAAATGTGTATTTTAAGGTTCTTTGAGAATTCCTAGTTGCATGCTATGTATCATCTTAAGCAACAGATTCGAAAAAAGAAAATTTTAATCCTCTAAGGATTATGTCGTTGATAAATAATAAAAAAAAGGTAAAAGAAGAAAGTTATTGAATTGGTTCTTAATATAAGCTCTTGCTTTTACAAACATATATATATGTCACTAATCTATGCATACACCAAACATATATACATGCTTGTATGTGTGTGTGTGAATTGTCAGGGTCTTGATCAATGACCAAGGATCACAAAATTAAATTTTAATTGGATTTATAACCTTTTTTTTTTTTTTTTTTCTGAATAGGGATGACATAACTTAAAAGGATCATCAGGGCAAAGCATTGTTAAAATTTTATATCCAACCAGCTCTACTTTGATTTTTTGTTCTAAGGGTGTTGCTTTTCCATATTTACATATGTATGTATTTAATAGATCACCAAAATGCATGCATCATACATATACATTGTCTAGATGGAATCTTTATATTCATATTTAAGAAATACAACACAAGGCCGGATTACACAAGACAGTGATTGTGTTAGAATACCTTTCCATTGATAATGGAAAACTTTAATTAGTTGAGAATCCAAAGGAAAAAAATATCAAGATTAAACTTATATTAGTGACTAGTACTAACAATAATCATTTTAAGAATAAGAATAATAAACATGAACCTCTAAAATTATTATTAGGATGTAAACTGTAGAGGAAGGACTTGAGAAAATTTTAGCTTTGAAAACTCCTCATTGCATATTATGTATCAAGCAATTTTTTTGGAAAAGAAAATTTTAATGAATAACTAACTGTGATATAAATAAATAAAAAGAGACACAAAAAAATTATTTATCTTATTTCTTAATCATGTCAGTGTAATATGTGCTACTTTTTTTTTGATAAAAAGTTCTAATTGATTCGTTACTTATTTTTTTTGCTTATTTTCTTTTGCCCAAAAATGTAATTGCCCTCTCATTTCATGTATCTAATAATACATATCTAAATGCATCATACATGTTATGTCCCCAAATATTTACTCCCCAAAAATAATTATAAATATAAATATTCTTGTTTAGGAAATATAATAATTGCATAAGAGTAGTGTTGTGTTTGAATTCTCCCATCCATTGTATGGAAGAATAATTTCTAATTCAATAATGGAAACTTTAATATGATATCAAAAACATTAATGCCTGTGTTAATAGCATCTAGTTCTAGAGAAGCACCTCATCTTAGATGGAATATTATCCTACAATGACTTGTGTGTCTCCATTTGTGTGCTTTTTGAGAATGCACAACTTGTGCAAATACTCACCCCACAGGACTCTTTCTCCCTCACCTTCAACATTCTCTAGTCCCAACTCTCCCACACCCTGCTCAACAAAATAAGCATATTACATTCATCATATTTAAAAGTCTAAGGAATCAATCCATAAATGAAGTATTACATGGTATTAATACCGCATATATTCCTTAATTTAGGACCTTATGCTAATGTTTATTTTAAGATATTCCTAATAGGTAAAAGTCCAACAAATCTTACTTCCAAAGGATGACATCCTGTGCTATCAATTCATAATATTGTTTTTGCAATTACTCCTAAAGTAAATATAGATATGCATTCTAAGACATAGAGACCATGGATTTTCTATTGTGGGTATTTATAAAAAAAATAAAATGCAAAGATAGTATTACCACATTTACAAGAAAGGGATTTGAGTGCAGGAAACAATAAATAACCCCTAAATCAGATGATTAAGATTATTTAGGTGGAGTGGTCCTTAGACAAAAACAAGATGCACCCCCAACAAGTTTTCTGAGAAATGTCTATGAGCCATGATCCTCTCTTGTTCGCGAATGTCTTGTCAGCATCTTGGCATATCAGGAGTGCGACGCCATGCGTTGCATTCCCCATCTACCAAGATGCTGACAAGACGTTAACAGATAGGAGAATCTATTCATGTAAGAAATGGGTTTGCTGGTATCAAGTGTTTAAAATTGGTAAATGCTAGAAAACAATTGTTTTAATAACTATACACGAAGCATGCTATAAAGAAGTAAAATAACAATAATAAAACTATTCATGAATTAGAATATGGAGAAAAAAAAATCTTTTCTTAATTATAATTGTTATAGTCATCAACAAATATATATATATATATATATATATATATATATATATATATATATATAACCAAGGAGGGTCATGGTGTGGAACATATTCTTCATTAAGGAAGATGCTTTCCCTTCTTTCTCAAGATAAAATGGATGTTTATGAACGATAGAACCCTTCTGTCGCTCGTAAAGCATTTGAATTTGAAAATCTCCTTAGCCCGCGAGACGATTCTGATTACGTAGTGGAGGGTGTCCAGCGAAACTTTGGTGAGTGCACTTTAAGAACAATCATACCCCTTTTCAGAAGGAATCAGCTGTCTCTGTCGTCCTCGAGGATGGCACGTGTGTCTTGAAGTCAAACCTTCCAACAAGATGGCGCTGGCTGTAGGTGAAGAGAACGCCAACCACACGTGACAAATATACAGTTGATTTTAATGGAGACATGCGTAAAAACACGTAAAATTTTAGATATTGATGTTCTTAAACCACCCAAGAGACTCTCAATGCTCCTAGTGTATGTGATTGCAGGATTTCCTCTTTAGGAGAGAAGTCTTGGGGTTGAATCCTCTCAATAGCATTTTATAGTTGTTGGTATTGTTAGCCTGGATCGTCTTGCTTATGACTGCTCTTACATGCTAACAAAATTTCAGAAAAAAATCATTTGGTCAAACTAATCTAGAACGCTTTCCTTGTCAAGTATTTACGAGGAGCTAGGAGAAGAGCATTGTGAGGGTATTTTGGTTGTTCCATTGGTACCCACCACTCTACTCAATGATAGACCAAGGAAATTGCGTGGGCCAAAAACAGTAAAAAGTAATCATTGATGGACCAAAGAAATTCCGTGAGCCATGGGCCAGCTAGGTCAAGTGATTTCCTTCCTTATTGTGTCCCGTCAGCTATTTGAGTTGTTCCAACTTTAGTCAAGAGACTAAAATTGGTGTCACCAACATGTGATCATATTATGGGCTGACACGTGATATGTATGGGTTAAAAGCATAAAATAGAACTCAATTCATTAATAAATATCCAAAAAGTGGCACCAAGTTCAAAAACATATCTTGTATCAGTGTTGTGTACATCATACGTTGGTCACACTCATTTTGGTCATTGAAGATTTGCCCCCTTTGTCAGGTAGTACAAATAACAATAGGTGTTTTGGTAAATAGACAAGGGTATGTTATCAAATTGCCTTTGCCTTTTAAACAGGATTGGTTTATGAACCATGAACGCTTCCCTTAACTAACGCTTACCACCACACCCTATCAGGGGGTGAACACATCAGTGTTGAAAAGTGATTTTCACTTTTTTGGGGGGCATGCCTGCCACCTGACAGGGAATGGTGGTTAGTGTTCATTAATGTAAGCGTTTTTTATCCTCTTTGCTATCAAACATGTTCCACACAGAAGTCTTGATACAATAGAACTTGGGACCGCTAACAAATCAAATGGGGGTTCCACTCTACATCGACCAATGAAAAAATAAATAAAATGTTAATAATATAAACAGAGATCTAGATCTATGAATTGAAAGATCCAACCTTGTAATCAATCATTTGAATCAATAGGTCTTCAAATCATTAACAAGAATAAATAAAACCTGTCTTATTGGTTGATCATGATATTTCCTAAAAATTGAGATTCTTGATCGATATATAGAAGAACAATATCAACATTTTTGTTATATATATATATAATATACTAAAGTGGATGATTGAATTATCTCATATATGCAAATACATATATTAAATCTCTCAAAAACACCTCTTGAGTCTTGATCACGACATATACGAGATCAGGACGAGCAACCATTTATAAAACATGCCGGTAGCAAGGTAAGACCATATTAAATTCATCAAGGTGCTGATGCAGGGACCACTCGAGCCCGCAGATGGAGCGGAACCCATACAACAGTGGAATGCTCGGAGATTCGACCAGTCTTCTCTCTAAGGTCCTGTCTAGTTGCCATGAAAAAGGTTTTCTCATGACAAATTTTTCTCAAAAAATCATTTCTAAGTTGTCATAAAAAGATCGGTTTTCTCATGATTCTTTTCTTGTGGGATTTCTTTTTCTATTTTTTTTTTTTTCTTTTCCATACAATTCAAGGCAAGCAGACTGGGCCTAAGGTCATTCTGCATCCACCTACGCGTGTAGATTTTTTTTTTTTTTTTTTTTGGTACATTATACTATTTTTTTGACTAGTCACACGGCCCACAGACCACCACCTAAGCAGGCAACTCCACAGGACCACAGCGCACTACATATAAAGGGCCTGAAATCCTCTACGCCAAGAGATTCAACCCTCACTCGTCCATACGGAAGATAGATGCCACAGCCACCCTTGCACGGGGGCATTGGCCACCCGTGTGGACTGTAGATTGTCTTCATTGGTGAGTGGAGAGTGGGACCACAGCAGGCAGGGTGGTAGTATTTCGCCCTTTATCTAGAAGTCCAATTGCCTGCCGCTGCTCCAAGATTGAGCATTTCCTAGTTGCTGTCGAAGTCTGACCAAGAGGTCTGCTGCTTCATTTGCTTGATCACTGTACTTGTGCCCTACCTTACGCTTCTTGAGGTGAGCTATTCAACACCGACTCTCTAGAAATCTCTAGAGAGCCGGTTATGCTAACCGACATCAAATATACCAGAGTTCTCTGGTAA
>JAOXJP010019043.1:0-17395 GCA_025762735.1 Platanus orientalis | reverse complement strand
GTTTCTCATTCCTAGTTACCTACAAACCTAAGATATATCAACTGGTTTATTAGATTCTCTCCAGGTGTGTTAAATCTCATAGCTATGCAATATGGGTGATAAAGATTACATAATTCTTGATCCAACTTGATCAAATGATTTCCATAATGCTTTAGATTCCAAGGATCCAATCACATCCTTTTGACCAAAATAATCCTAATCCTATGCGTACTAGATGGTTAAGAGTTGTATTAAACTACATCAAAAAACAAATAGAAGCAGCTCTCATCCATCTAACAAGGTCTCTAACCTATGGAAGCCCCGGGGAGAAGAAAACACCCAATACACGTCTTCTCCTTTGATTATGTAACGGCCCCAAATTTCATTACCTTATTTGGGCATGAAATTGGGCCATTACTAAATTTGGTCCATAAACTATTCATTATAAAATTTTCATTTTCATTTTTTTTTTTGCATTTTATCTTAACCTGTAGGATCATATAGATCTTAATCTTAAATCTTAACACAACATGCGCATCGGAATAAGAATAATCGATTACTAACATCATAATCTTAAGGGTGCAGCGGAAATAAATCATAAACTTATACCATCTATAAGACTAGCCTTCCATCATCTCAAATAAAACATAAAACTGAAAATCTTAAAGTCTAAACTTCAAACTTAATACAACCTATAATAAGGTTTAATACAAGGTAAGAGTCTAAAATGAACTGAAACAACTAAAAGAGAAAACATCAACCACATGCCTTTCTTTCGACATCTAGACACTCCAAATTGCGTACCTGCATAAACATCACTTAAAAAAATGGTGTGGATGAGTGAGATCCATGACTCGTAAGTAGGTACACAAAACTTACTACGGAACTGAACGAGTAAAGCATGATTAATCTTTCAATATAAAATTACTGAATATATTTCTATATAGAATACTTATTAATTTCTAAAGTGTAAGCATGTGCTAGTGTGCATACATCACCTACTAGTTATCACAAGATCTATACACATCATCATGTAGGAACTAGGCATGTCAATTCACATGTTTTATTTATACATGGTATTCTTTTAATATCTACGCATGGAAATATGCATGATTCTATACCTATACATGACATTGATGTGCACGAAAATGTGAGTATACAATGACATGATAAGCATTTCCTAAACATCATCATATGGATACTTGGTATAATACAATCAAGCATTATTTAACAGTTTTCATGTATAGCCTACACAATCCCAACAAGAATAAACATAGATAAACTATTTTAAGGTAACCATGCATTATTTATAAACATTTAGTAGCTATAACAAAACAATTGATAATGTTAGACATATTTAAATCAACTTTTATTTTTACAAGTATTCTCTTTACTTTAGCATTTATTATTTACATTATAGCTTTCATTAGCTTTACCATTCGGCTTGTTCAATATAGTTCATTTTCTTTTACTTATCATTATTTTTAACACTTTCATTTTTTTGGCACCTTCACTTCTTATCATATTATTAAATTTCACTTATCACTTTAATTAGTTTTTATTGTTTTCCTTTTAAGATTCACTAATCATTTTCTTAAGGCTACATCTTCTTCTTTTGCACATGTCTTGTAGACTTTGATATTATTTATAAAGAGTATTAATTTCATTATTTTCTTGACATTTTTTTTACTTATTCATGTTAAGCACTTATATTTTCATTTTTATAAATAGCTTAAGTACTCTCTTTTCCTCTTTCTTTTCTTATATAACTTACGAACTTCTGCTTACTTATGAAATTTAGATGTTCCAATACTCTTATTTTAATACTTTTCTTCATTTACATGATTTATAACTTTACTTTGTTTCTTGAAACTCATATGCTTTTCTTCTCTCCTTAACATTTTTTCTTTCTTATAAACTTTTTTATTATTCTTATAATAGTTTCACTCATTTTAGGTGTCTCATGAACTTTTCTTTATTTCTTAACATAGTTTCATTCCTAATAGTGGGGCTTTTAAGGTCATTTACACTTACTCTTACTTACTTGAATACTTGGTATCACTTTCTTTCACTTTCTCTTCACTATTTTACAGTACTTGTTCTTTACTCTCTTACACTTGCTTTCACTTATTTTATACTTTTGACATATTGTATTATCCCTTATTATAAGGGTCATAATTATACAATTATTTATTCTTCAATGGGAGAGCTATCATACTATTGTATTATTACCCCTAATAGGAGGGCCGTCATACCATTGTATCATTACCCCAAATAAGAGGGCTATCATACCATTACATTATTACCCCTAATGTGAGGACTGTCATACCATTGCATTATTACCTCTAATGGGAGGGCCCTCATACCATTGTATCATTACCCCAAATAAGAGGGCTATCATACCATTACATTATTACCCTTAATGTGAGGACCGCCATACCATTACATTATTACCCCTAATGGGAGGGCTGTCATACCATTATATTATTATCTCAAATGGGACGATTGTCATACTTTTTGTTCTTTATATTTTAGTTACTTTTACTTCTCGCTTATACTAGTCATCATTTAGCTCCCAATGGTGGGGCCTTCAAAATTTAGACATTTGTCTTCACTTTCTTTATTTATCTTATTTCATTCTCCTTATCTTTTATTCGTTTCATATATTATTCATTCTTAATCATTTTTTCTTATCTTATCATTACTTAGTACATTGTACAATCATAATACAAGATGTAATCATGTTCTCATGATATAAATATGTTAGCAATATCAAGAATATGTACAACATGAATAAATCATTCTTTAATCTTATCAATGTGGGAAGTCATAGAACCTTGCATATATTTTCTAACTTCTTATAATATATACACATGGACTTTAAGATCCTAACATGAGAATCTATAGAATATCACAAATTGCTATAAGGCAACGTGTATTTGAAGGAATTTATTAAAGAGAACAATAAGCTTATGCAAGGAATCCAAAGGTATCCAAAAAATATGTAAATAGTAAGGAAAAACATTAATTTTTTTTATCAAGCATGTAGAGTGCAAGAATTAAGGAAATTCATAAAAAATTAAAGAGGGAAACCCAATTTTTACCATCTCTAAACATATCTTATTTGAATCATTCTATAGAGTTTCCTAAGCAAATTATACACAACAACATGCTAGTATTATTATATGGAGATCAACATGCTTCATAGTTACTTTCTAACATTACCTTTAACCAACATACTTAAGAGATGCTTATCACTAATCCAAATAATCATACTTTTTATAGAAATCAAACTAATCATTCATTAAGATCTTTCATGGAAACTGTTAAGTTATAGAATCCTAGTTTACAAGCATTTATCATGCATGAGATTCATTATATATATATTACAAATCCACTTTTCCTCATAGTATAAATTAGGGATTTCTAAGATCCTAACTAAATCTCATCACAAGTTATCACAATATGTTGGAGTTTCTAGTATCTTAGCAAAGGGCTTTATAAACATATGAGAAAACATTCATAGATTCAATATTTTACAATTACAAGACTTCTAAGAACCTAAAATAAATAAAAACATAGTAAGTTTTGTATAACTACTTATCCAAGCTTGTTTATCTATTTTCCAAGGAGATATTGAAGTAGAACCTCCTTTCCTTTCCCTCTCTCCTCTGTAAAATGATGTAAAACTAGTACAAATTAGATAAAATATAAAAATTTAGAAAAAAATGAGCTAACCTTGAAATTTTTCAGAGTTGGGAGTGAAACTTACCCAATTAGGGATGAATCTCCCTTTCTTAACTCAAGAATTTTTCTAATCCCTCTAAGCATTATCCTCTTGGCTCTAATAAGGCTAAATGACATAAATAAAGTGTAAATATGGTTTTAAGTCATCCTAGACGAGATCCCACATGTGTGGGGGTCCAATGGTTGAAGGCCATGTCGAAACAGGGCAAAATATCCAATTTTCCACAACTATCAAAACTTGGTGATGCATCAGGCTTGATCGATCAGGCACTTAGTGATGCATCAGGAGGTCACCCAAGACACTTGTTCCATATATATGGATCTCAGGTTTCTGAATTTTTCAATTTAGACACCCCACGGTCAAGCGCATAACTTTCTCTAGGAAACTTCATTTTATGAACCACTTATTGTGTTGGAAACTAGACTTTAAGGGATTTATAAGTGTATATGAATTATACTTTACTTCACTCGGGATTGGTGTTGGTCGGTTTGAAAAGTTACCTTAAATGTACATTAGGATAACTTCTGAACTTGATAGGTTCGAGTTCAAGTTTAGGTTCTATACTTTTAACTTGGTCTAAAGGGTTCCTAAACTGCTATATGATATGTTTAAAATATGTTAAATGATAATTTTACCCTAATAGGATAAAATTATAGTTTTACCCTTTAAGTGCAACATGGGGTGTTACAGATTCCATGACATTTAATATGTTGGGGGTGTCTTGATTCCACACGGTTCTAAGCACCTATTAGGGTTTCTTTGGTGAGTGTGCCTCCTATAAAAGGATGGTCTTGTGGGTTTTGGAGGCTGCGGAAGATTGTAGAAGAGAGAGACTTTGGTGAGGGGTAAGAACGTATTTGGTGTTGGGGAGTACTTCTTTTGGGTTTTGCCTTTGGATTTAGAAACTCATCGTTGTGCATTTTGTAATCTCTTTGTTCTCTGTTTAGTGAAAGTTACTGATCGTCTTCGCTTGTGGATGTAGGTAGGCTTTGTTGAACCACGTTAAATATTGTTTCTTGTGATTGTTCTTTGTCATTTACTGTTTTCTCGTATTGTTTCACGTGCATTACACACTTGAATCCGATTCGAGTTGTATTCCGATGTGTTGTTCTATCACAACATGTAATGTAGGCAATGACTTCAACAATATTGAAAAAGAGAAGGAAGGAGGGTGGAGTCAACTTAAACGATGACAAGATTCAAACCTAATTTCCTTCATTGATTCAAATAAAGGCTCATGTAAACACGTAAAAAAAGTATTTCTTGTGATGGGATTTTTGGCTTCTATTAGAGTTGAAATGTTCCGCCCACATCATGGAAGCTTCGCCAATCATTTTTTAATCAACGTTTTACACGGTTTTCTTCCCCTTTTGTCAAATTAATTGAAAATTAATTGAAGGAAGAAAATGTTTTCATAGTCCTTGTTCTTGTAACTTTCTTTTTCAACTCGATTGCATTTAAGCCATTTCTGGGTGTCGTCTTTTCCTTGAGTTTGTGTAAGGCCAAAAGAGAAACCTAGTTCTAGAAAGGGTAAATGTTATTTTCAACCTATTACATTTGGGGTGTTCGGTTGAAAAGCTATGGATATATATACTAGGTCAAGGATAGAGCTATCCATTTTTTGGTTAATAGAACCTAGGATATTACAATATCAGTATGGTTGAAGTGGTCATACCTGTTGGAAATATAGGCTTGCTGAAAATTATCTATAATAGAATCTATAATAGAAAATTATAAACACTAAACAAATTAGAATAGTAAAAGAAGAGTAGAATCTATAGAACTTATCGGTTTATGCAAGTGGTGGATTGAGACATGCAAATGTACTGTCCTTGAATATGAATTTGCCCCTCTTTTGGATCAATTCCCTAGTACTTGAGGTGTTGATGGGAGTTAACCTCTAGGATTCAACAGTTCTTCTTCTCTAAAGGTAGTATGGTCCCTTCAAGGTTCTTTCAAATTTAGGTATAACCTCAACTCAGTCACATATGAAAATGTAAGAACAGTTAAGCAAGAAGATGAAGATATATATTGTTGCATATGCTAAAACGTCCCCAACTATAGTATATATAGAGGAAGAAACTTAAAAAATAACGAATGTGAGTGGGAGACAAGACTTTAATGCTTTGGTTCATTCTAATGCCACTTTAAACGGTCATAAGGCTTCAGCCTTAAGTAAGCAAAAAAATAAAAATAAAGAAATAGAGAAGTAATCGAATAACCTTTCCCAACATCTCATAGAGAGATGTGAGAGACAAGATTTAAGTCAAGGGTGTTCCCAATGACAAGTCTTCCACTATTTAAATCACTTGAAAAATTATATATTAAATAATTATAAATAAAATTTGAATCACATTAAAATATATAAAATACAACAATCCCCCACATGATTCAAAATTTTAAACATAAAGTTGATTGAGTTGGGACTAAAAACTGAAGTGCATAAATGAAGATGTCTTTTGGACTATGACCAACATCTTAGGATTCACATAACATGACTTATGGAAAATGGGTGTAAAAATTACTTGAACCTATATTACTTGTTGTAAGTTAGCCATATATGTCACCCACACAACAATTTTTGATACCTTTTAGTTCTTCGTGATTTGGCATTATTTCGGCCCTGTGCACAACTTGGATTCTTACGAGTACTCTAGGGAACTAACCGACGTTCTCATAGGAAGTGGTCCCACTTCCACACCCATGTAGGTGAGTCCATCAAGTGTGCACTACAACTATAACACACCACCTACAAAAAATATGAACCCATTAAGAATTATAAAACTCATCCATTTTTTTGTTTGCACTATCCATATATAGGGAAGGGGCACTAGTGATAGTGCTTTCGTTGAAATCAACACAATGACTTGTTGTTACCCATTGAACCTACTTCCTAAAGTGTCTTGTAGGTTGGGATGCTATCAATGGTTGTTCATCTAAATGGTCTTAAGCCTCATCCCCCTCAATGTTTCCATCACATGCTTTCTAGCTACTGGTTTTATCACGGGATCAGGTAGGTTCATTTATGAACTTACAAACTCTAATGCAATTACCCCATCAACTATCAACTGCCTTATTACATTGTGTCTTAGATGAATATGTTTGTGTTTTTCATTATATATTTTACTAATAGCTTGAGCTATGTTAGCTGTGTTATGACACTGTATTGAGATGGATGGGATAGGCCTTGGACATAAAGGTACATCGACCATCAAATTCCAAAGCCATTCAGTTTCATCTCCTGCCTTTTGCAGGACAATAAAGTCTAAATTTATTGTAGATAGAGCCACACACGTTTTGTAATACCCTATGTTGCATTTAAAGAGATATAAAGGTAAAATTATCATTTCACATGCTCTAGACAGACCTAGACATAGTTTAGAATGAGTTGTAGGACCATTAGACAACTTGGACTTGACTTTGGAGACCCACGAAGAAGAAAACCAAGAATTCAACAAAATTTAGGCATGACCGATCACAAACCTTGTGACCTGTCATACTCAGGAAATTTCAATGTATGCAAATGATGTGACACTCACTCATTTGACCCCTACACATATGGGATCTCGACTTGGACAAGTTAAAAACCCCTCATATACTTTATTTAGGTCATTTAGAGTAGTTGGAATAAAGAGGGAAAATAATGCCGCGGTAATGGAAGAAGAAGGATTGATGAATCTGACAACAAATTTCACAACCTTCATCTGTTAGGGTTTCACAAAACACCAAACAAAAGAAAAAAAAAACAATTTTATTTCATCAAACCCCCCTAAAACTCCTCCTTGCATAATGTTTTATAGAGAGAAAATAAGTAGAGAAAAAATAGAAATAATGAAAATAGATATCAATTTCTAAAAGAAATCTGCCTAAAATCAATGGCAAATTAGTGAAAACGGTGTTTACGTTCCCGTCAAGAGGCCCACTCCCCGAACACCTGGTCTAGAGGGTTTGACCTATCAGTCACGGGCTTCGATGTAGGTGCCTTTCATGTGTCTCCAAATACTCCAGTGCCGTTGCATTAGAAAGGGTTAGGAAGGCTTGAGAGAGAAAGATAAAATTTTTCCCCAATCGAGTAAGTTTCACTTCCAACCTTGAAAATCTATTAAAATAGGTGATTTTTTCCCCTAGATCTAGCTTAGATGATTATGGATCTTGGTTATTCATCTCAATTTATGTATTCTAACTATCGAATACCATATTTTCTTATAAAGGAAAAAGCTTTGGAAAAGGAAAAGAAGCCTTTGGTGAAGGATTTCCTTCAAGATCAAATGTAGGATTTTTTAGTGAGTGGATATACATTTTATGCTCATTTTCTATTCCTAAGATCCTAGATTTAATGTTTATGAGCTATGTTTTGGTAAATTCATCTCTACTTTCTTTTGAACTTGTTAATGAATCTTGGTATTCTTAATGTGAACATATTAGATAGTAAGTTCTTTGTTGATTCCTTGATTTTTTGGGTCTTAGAGCTATCTTTTTATGGATGGAGTGATGTGGGATGATTGAAATGGTTTCTAATCTATGTGATAAAGTTAAGATCATGATTTTGTATGAGATGAAGGTGCTGGGAGGATTCATGTGATGAAGAGTGGGTTTCTCCTTTGTATTTCCTCATTGGTTCCTTATTTCTTGCTTTCTACATGTTTGATAAAATGCTTCTTACTGTTTTTCCTTTCCATGTACATGTCTTTTAGATGCCTTAGATTCCTTACATGAGCTTATTGTCTCCTTTGGTGATTTCCTTCAAATACATGTTGGTTTGTAGTAATTTGTGATATTCTAATGATTCCCATACTAGGATCTTAGAATTCATGTGTAATATATTAGACTTCGCATCCATTAGGAATGTTTGGTAGTATGAGCATACTATTTCTAGCATGAATTGTCTTGCATTTTCATGGAGCTTCTTACTTAAGTTTTCTACGTGGTTTATGATGCATTGAATCACTTGATTTTAACATTGATGACATGTTAGTTTGGGTTCTTCATGAGTTACAATGCATTGATACTTTCCATATACGGCATACTTATGTACTAGTTATTTCACTATACCTAAGTATGGATTCGGCTTTGGATTTAAATAGAGGGTTTTGATATAATAAACCTCTAAGTGGGAAAATGCCCTTGGGCCCAAAGACCCCTAAGTGTGTTAGCCTTTATGGCTTCAGGTACTGAATTTTTGGGTCACATCAATTGGTAAAAATGACACTAGTTGCCTAGATATTTTTATATGTTTACAATCTATGACTGTTAGAGACCCTTATATGATGAGTTGGCTAGATATAGCTTTGGAGGCCCTTTGTGGGTTATAGTCTTCGGACTGTTGGAGACCCTTTGTGGGTTAGCCTCCATGGCTTCAAGTACCTAATCACCATGTCACACAATAGGTGAAGGTGGCTCTAGTGGCCCACTATATGTCTTTGGATTTGTCGGAGAGGGTTACATGTTTTGGTTTGATGGAGACCCTACATTGCTTATAAGGCTTTGAATTTACTTTTGGTTTTATCGAGGACCCTATGAGGGTTACGTGGTTTAAACTTAGTTTGGATTTCTCAAGAGCCATTATAGGTTTGTTGGTATTTGTTGACAGCTTGGTATTTGAACCATTGTGGATTTTGGCGCATTGCATGTGGCATACTTTCTTATTCTACCTACATCTAATTATCTATGTAGTTCATGGTAGTTGGTACATGACATACAACACGTAGCTTTAGTACATGCATGTTTTGAGACTGTCTTGATATGGACTCTTAGTTATTTCGGAGTATAAATATACTTGATTCTAGTAGATATATATGCATATTATTGTCGATGTATACATTTATGTACTTTGATTTTCTCTTCTACTTTGGATCACTCTAGTTACTACGATATCTGTTTACTTCCCTTTTGTGTTGTATAAATGGCATACCCTCTCGTTAAGCCCGCTAAGCTTATCTCAATTGGCACCACCTGCAAATGGAGTCTTGAAGGATATGTACTAATAGAAGTTGCTCGAGATGTAACCTAGAGTGAGGAGTTGGGTGATCATGCCCATTTACTTTATGTTTTAGTTTTTGTTTACTTTTGATGGGAGATGTATATTTTTAGTATTGTGGATGTGCCAGTGGAGACAAGAATTTATATATTTCAGTTATGGGCATGTTTAGGCCTTTTTACTTTTGGATTGTTATGAGATATTTTAGACATGATGATTATATATTTCTGTTGCACTCGATTTAGTCATTTTTATTGTTATTCATTATGATATGATTGTTTGAAATGTACTTAAATGGATAAACATGAAATGATAATTTATTACATGGAAGGTGATGTGAATAGGTAAGAGGGTTGATGACACACTCTGAGCTCGTTGGTTTCTCCATATGAGAAACAGGTTTAGGGCAAGTCATTCCCATGTCACAAATTCGGACCCAGCCCACTACATGGCCCATGGATTCGGGTTATGATACATTTGCTTAGATGATTTCTAAGATACTAGTCCTTTAACAAGTATGAACATAAATCCACTTATGGACTTTGACTCATCAGAGTTAGAGACCTAGTTAACATCACTATACCTTTCAAGGACAACGAAATATCCACTATAATGTAGACCAAAATTACTAATACCCTTTATATACTTTAACACTCTAATGATTATAGTCCAATGGTCTTTGCTTGGTCTATGAGTATATCTGTGAAGTCTATTAACTGTATAATTAATGTCAGGTCTTGTATTATTTGTTAGATACATCAAGCTACCAATATTATTGTACATTCCTTTGGTGATATAGCAATAACTTTATTTTGTTTAAGATGTTTACAAGGATCATAAGGAGTAGAAATAGGTTGGTAATTTGCTTGTCCAAATCTATTTAACATTTTCTCAATATAATATGGTTAAGACAAATAAATTTTATCATTAGTTCTAGTTGTCTTTATTCCTAAGATAATGCCAGCTTCACCTAGATCCTTTATATCAAATTTAGATGATAAAAATTTCTTTGTAGATATAACATCTAAAGTGGTGCCAAATATCAACATATAAACATATAATAACACCACCACCTTTATAAAATTTACTATAAATATATTTATCACAATCATTTACAATAAATCCATTGTTAATTATGGTATTATCAAAATTTTCATGTCATTGTTTAGGAGCTTGTTTAAGTCCATATAGAGATTTAATTAATCTATATACTTTTCTTTTGTTGTTCTTTTACTACAAAGGCTTCGGATTGTTCGTGCAAATATCTTCTTTTAAATCTTTGTTTATTAATGTTGTTTTAACATCCATTTCATGTATTACAAGTTTGTGTATAGAAGCAATTGTAATAAGGATTCTATTAATAGTAATCCTAGTCAAGGGTGCATAAGTATCAAAGAAATCTAGACCTTTTTTTTTCTTCTTTTCTTTATAGCATTTATCTACTAATCTAACTTTAAATTTATTGATTAAACCATTTGGCTTTAGTTTATTCTTGAATATCCATTTACATTCAATTGGTTTGGTTCCCTTAGGTAAATCAACTAATTTTCATGTGTGGTTATTCATTATAGATTCAATTTCATTATTAATATATAACTTCTTTTTAAAATACTCCATCCGAAAAAGTTATGATTTCTTGATAGGTTTTAGGATCTTCATCTATTAAGAATGTGTAATAATCATTTCCAAAGTCTTTAGCTTTTTTTTGTTTTTTACTTTGTCTTGGTTCAACTTTTTTAACTTTATTTTTATCCTTCCTAGTTAAATCCTTATTACAAGATTCTTCTTGTAATATATCTTCTTTTATTTCTTTTCCTTTGTTAGTTATATTCTTCATAGGGAATATATTCCCAAAAAATTCAGCATATCGTGACTCTATAATATTATTAGGTTCTAAGATGTTATATTCTGATTTTAATACTAAAAATCTATATGTGACATTATTTTCAGCATATCCAATAAATATACAATCAAATGTTCTCGGTACAATTTTTCTTTTCTTTATTTCAGGTAATCCTAGTTTAGCTAGACACCCCCACATTTTAAAGTATTTTAGATTAGATATTCTATTAAACCATAATTCATAAGATGTCTTTCTAGTCTTCTTATGAGATACTCTATTTTGTATATGACATGGAGACATAATAGCTCCCCCTCACAAGTTTGGGTGTAGACCTAAACTAATTAACAGAGAGTTCATCATTTTCTTAAGAGTTTTATTTTTTTTCCTTTTAGCTATTCAATTTTGTTCAGGTGAGTAAGAGGCTGTGGTTTCATGTATAATTTTTTCACAAAATTCACTAAATGACTTAGACTCATATTCTCCTCATCTATCCGATCTTAATCTTTTAACATTTTTTTTTCTAATTGATTTTCTACCTCAGTTTTATACTTTATAAAATATTCCAAAACTTCATCTTTATGCTTTAGTAAGTAGACCTTAGTGTATCTAGAATAATCATCTACCAAGGTTATGTAATAACATTTTTCTCTTATAGTTGGAGTTGATTTTAAGTCTCATTGATCACTATCTAAGAGACTTAAAATTTTAGATTCTCTTTCTACAAATTTATGAGATTTCCAATTAATTTGGTTTGTTGTCCGATAAGAGCAAGCTGATGTTGAATGCAGTGAACCCTATCAAGACTAGGGAAATCAGCACTAAGAGTGTGGTAAACATGAGCATCAGCCCATGCGCTATGCCACCATTCACCTCTTGCACATACTCAGTCGAAGCCAGTGCTAGCACTGTTAGGGGGAATGAATAAGCCCACCATGCAACACTGAACTTCCTCATGGATTTCTTGAATAATGTTGGCCTGGAAACCTGATTTATTCAGAAGAAAAAAAACCCAGAAACATCAGTTCATTGTTAATGATGCAACTATTTGTATTATTATTATGGTAAGGGTCCATTAAAAATTTGAATTTGTACTTTGTGGGGTTGGCCCCTATGTTAATTCATCTAAACAATGTCACTTTATTAAGAAGTAAATTAATCACAACTCTCCTAAAACCCTGAGGTGTTAAGAGAGGTATGAGTGAAAATATATTAAGAAGTGAATCAACGATCTCTCCTAAAACTCCTAAGGTGTTAGGAGAGGTATGAGTTAATATACTTATTATATTTCAATACTCCTTCTTGTGTTCACAAAAAACCCGGGAGAATAATGATGATACTATATTGAGAAGTGAATAATCCAACTCTCCCCAAACCCTAAGTTGTTAAGAGAGTTTTGAGTTAATATACTTGTTATATTTCAACAATATGCTTGTTATTTTTCAATACTCCACTCCGGACAACGAATACAAGGAGCTATGTATGAGTCCACATAACGTGCATAAGTGTGTGCATGGGCAGATTTGAACTTACGACCTAACTTGGCTCCTACAAAGTAAATTAACCAACTTTTAGGAGATGTATGAGTTAATATGCTTATGATACTTCTACAAAATTTCCAAGTCTCCAACTTATTCATTTTTTTTTTCGTTTTTATCTTAAACCTAATTTGAATTACCAGAGATGTGAAGAGGTAGAAGGAGAGAAAGAAGAGCATCTTTGAAGCGGTGTGGAAGGTTCCAGAGATGGAGTCCCAAGCCAAGCTCGCCATGCCTGGTGTTGCAAAGAACAAGAAGAAGACCGGGTGCAGCATCGCCGGAAGCTAATTGCTCCCCGACAACCTTTGATAAAGTGTAACAAAAACCACAAGATAGTGTGCCATACCCAACGAGAACATACACACTGCACTTTCCTTCCACCCCATCTGAGCTGCAGCTTGGGCCCCCACCAAGTTTCCGATCACCGATAGCTGACTCGTCGGGTTCACCACAGACGATAAGAAACGCTTCCCCTCGGTAAACTACTGCCCATATATCTTTATATCAAGCACAACCACCGGGATCACAAATACCCACCAAAGCACCACATAATAAATGGTCTTGGGAGCCATAAATGGTGCTGATTGAAGTAAGAGAAGCCATGAAATCTAGGGAGCGAATAGGTAGTTCACTCCCACATGGTCCAGGAACTCAGCCTTCACCATTTGAAAGTGAAAGAAACATCTCAGCATATAGAAAAGAGAGAGTGTGACTAGTATGAATAGAGCAAAATACTAAAGGAGAATGGAAGCCGTGGAGGGGAGCAACCGGAGCACTTGTCGAAGAGCATGTGAATCATTGGTGGGTTCGCCAAGAGTCTTCCACAGCCAGGTCTGACAGCAGAGAGAGAGGCTTATCCTGAAGTAGCCAGCGTGGATCTTAGCTAAGATGGAGGATAATGGTCGCTTGGGGACGACGGTCGACAGCTCTGGATGTGCTTGAGTGACTGCCATGGGTGCATCTATCACTAGATCGATCTGGTCCATCGTGTGTTGTAGTAGTACCGTTGAAGTACATAATTGAACTTAGGGTTTTTTTTTTTCCTTCACATTTTCTACATCCTTTTAATGCCTTTATTTAGATGGGGCGAGGATGGGAGTGAGAGAGAGGTTGAAATGGGAATCGACCGTGCGAGAAATGAACGAGGAGGCAGATTATAAATCAACCCAACTAACTCATCCCCCTCCCCAACAGGGGGTTTGGGGTACCATCAAGGGGATATCAACCAACTGTCAAGGCGTAGCTTGATTTGGATATTTTTCAAACCTGACCCAACTGAAACCTTCTTATTGCCACCTTTAAAGTCAATGCACCAAAAGACGTGATCACTTTTGGTGTTTACTGTGAAATAGCTATCCAAAGAAAAAAGGATACATCACACACCCTTGCAAATGACTCTAATGGCTGTTGATAGAATTAATCACATTACTATCACTACTTTGATTGAACTTAATAATAAAGTGGCCCAAGCTTTAGCGAGGGATAGGGTTACTTGCCCAATTCCTGATTGGACAGGTAATATTCTGCGGTAGTTACAAAAAGTCGTTGAGAAGGACATCGACTATGTAACTACCTTTTAATAAAATGGAAGAATCGTGTCATTTTACCAGAAAAAAGAAAAGAATAGAAAAGAAAAAAGATGTATGGTTTTCGGAATGAATTTATGGGAATCCAAACCCCTAAATAGATCAACAAATACTAACCCAAAAACTTTTTGGGTTAGTTTATCAAAGAACAAAACTTAGAAATGAAGAAAACTAATACAAAGAAAATATTTTAGGCTGGGCTCTTTCTAAAACCCAAAATAAACTTTATAATTCAATATTCTTTCTCAACCACAGACTTTACGTTTCCATCTCCTTTTTATATAAAACTAAAAGTAAAAAAATCAAGATTCCAAGAAAACAAGAAAAACAAGAATCCTAACAACTAACAAACTCTTAAAATAAAATAACAAACTAAATAACACTAATTCAAGAAACATGATTAATTTGATTTAATATCTAACATTGCCTCTGTTAAATTAAGTTCTTTCAATGTGATCACTCACATCATCTTCTTTAACTTTGTAAAAGTATCTGTAGATAACAACTTTGTGAAAATATTTTTAACATGATTCTTGGATTGACAAAACTCCACCTCGATCTTAGCATTTCTCACAAGTTCACAAATGTAATGGAATTTGATATCAATGTGCTTACTCCTTTCATGAAATATTAGATTCTTTGTTAATGAAATTATTAACTTCTTGTCGCACATAATTTTGTTGGAACTTTTTGCATATGATTTAGATCACCAAGAATGCGACGTAGCCATATTGTTTGAGTAGCACAACATGCAGTTGCAATATATTCTGCTTCCACTATTGAAAGCGAAATCACCTACTATTTCTTTGATGACCAAGAAAACAATCTTGAACCCATATGGTATGCATATCCTCATGTACTCTTCATTTTCTCAAAATCACTAGTCCAATCACTATTTGTGTATCTGACAAGTCCAAACTTGTCTATAGGAGAATAAAAAAAATACCATCATCCAACGTACCTTTAATGTGTATATATATATATATATTTGTTGCCTATAAATGTGATTGGTGCGGAGATTCTATAAACCTGCTTATAATCTCAACTCCATAAACAATATTTGGTCTAGTAGAAGTTAAGTATCTGAGACTATCAACTAACCTTTTAAGATATGTGAGATTCATAAGATCATCTCTTTCATCTTTGACCAATTTTAATTTCTCCTGAACCAGTGTCTATATTGGCTTGCATGATTACATCTTGAATGGTTTCAAAATATTTTTGACATATTTTTGCTGTGAAATAAAAATACCATTATTTGTTTAGAGCACCTCAATTCCAAGAAAATAAGACATAAACCCAAAATCTATCATATCAAATTGGCCAATCACAGCCTCCCTGAATTCTTCAATCATCTTTTGATTATTATTAAAAAAAATCAAGTCATCCACATATAAACACATCACAAGTAAATCACCTTACAAATTAGACTTAACATATAAATTATGTTAATATGGACTTCTATGAAACCTATGCTGAATGAAATATGCCTCAATACGTGTGTACCACACCTGTGGCATTTGCTTTAATCCATATAAAGCCTTATTCAAGTTGCACACTATATTTTCATGCCTTTTCTTCACATAATCTGTAGGTTACTCAACATATACCTTTTATTCAAGCACACCATTCAAGAAAACAGACTTTATATCCATTTGAAAAATTTTCCAACTATGTTGTGTAGCAAGATCAATAATCATGCTTATAGTATCAAGTCTAACAACGGGTGCAAAAACTTCAAAGTAGTCAATACTTAGCTTTTGCTTGTAACCTTTGGCTACTAATCTAGTTTTGAAGCAGTCCACCCCTCCATTTGGTTTGTATTTAGTTTTGTACAACCACTTGACAGCAATAAATATTTTACCAAGATAGAGTAGTAAGCTCCCATGTATTATTATTTTCAATAGCATGAATTTCTTCATCCATAGCATGAATCCACTTCTCATCATATACGGCTCCCTCAAACTTCATAGGATCACAATCTACTAATAAAACAATATTCATAATTTCTTCATTAAGAGCATTATCATTAGATAAAACATAATTCTAAAAATGGGTAGGCAAAACTTGTTGACGTTGAGGACATCTAGATAACTCTACTTAAGTGGGAGATGCAACTAGTAAAATTGGTTCATTGATTTACTGCACATTATGATCTTTAACCTACTCTTCATTATTTTCTTTTAAACCCACATGCTTTTTCTTTTGATCAAACCAGTCCCAAACACCCTTTTCATTAAAGGTAACATTACAACAACAACAACAAATAGCCTTATCCCAACTATTTGGGGTCGGTTACATGAATCTTGTTTTCTATTCTGCTCTGTTTAGGGCCATATTTGTTGTTAAATTACAAGCTGCCATGTCCCTCCTTACTTCATTAAAAGTAACATTACGACTAATAATTACTTTTTCACTTTTTAGGTTGTACAAATTGGAACCTTTTGTCACATTATTGTACTCAATAAAAATACATATTATCCTTTATCATCAAACTTATTTATGATTACATTAGGTACATGCATCTAAACATTCTATAGTGTCCAACTTTTGGCTTTTGACCAATTCATACTTCTTGTGGGGTCTTATCATAACCACTTTTGGTTGGGCAACTGTTTAATACATAGATTGCACATGTAATGGCTTCCACTGATAATTGCTTAAAATTGCATAATTATCATAATCAAAATAAGTATTATCGCATTTATTTTATGTATATTTATATTA
>JAOXJP010019023.1:0-17396 GCA_025762735.1 Platanus orientalis | reverse complement strand
GGGTGAGGGTGCACATGAGAAGATTCCCATCTAAGGGTTGACAATTATGGTCATAAGGTGTGAATGCATTAAATGCCATTAATGAGCTAAGTTTAAAAAGTTTTAGCTCATTAATGTGCATTAAATCCTTTTGAGATTTTCAGCCCCTTACTATGCCATCAACTTCTGTGAGCTCTCAGGTTTGGAACACGACAAACTCAGTTACTGCTTTTAGGGTCGTGGATATTTCGGTCGCAACAGACCAGTCAGAACTAAATTATGATAAGGGAAATGGGGTGAAATTAGGGTTTTCTAACATGAAAAGCTCTCAAATGTGTTTTGGAAGGAAAAGGTGGTAAAATTGATCCTGGAAATTGTCAGGTGAAAGATGGCCCTTGGTCTAGGTGAGCCATAGCCTCCAACTACGTTGAATTATGATGTCCGAGCAGAAAACTGGGTCAAAAAACCTTTTTCGGGCAGTTAGAGAACTTTAGACTAAAGATGTTGTTGGATTTTCTGTAGATCTTTGTTATAGGCCATGTTTGGGGGATTTGAAGCTTGGGGAGTGTTAGACCTATAGGAATTGACTGATTGACTACTAGATTCCCGAGTAGTTACTAGAGGATTTTTGAAGAAAGGTCACTTGGAGAGATTGAGCTTCTGTAGTTGCCTGAAAGCTGGTGGGGTTGAGTTGCCTGACATTCTCTGATACTCGAGTTTGTGAAATGAAATTTTGAGGGCAAGGGTGAAACTGAGAAAATGGGTCTAACTTTGCTATATTCTAAGTCCGAGAGAATTGTTTAGGGCATTTTGCATGTCAAATACAGAGGGAAAGTGCTTTGTCTTGGCTTGAGCATAAATGATGGTTAGGAATGCAAGATTTATGTAATCCAATGCAACTTTGATACTCTAGAGGTCCTGGATTTACTGTGGGATAGCCACTAATAGACTGAATTTTTTAGTTTGGGTGAATTCTCAAGAGTCGGTTGAGCACCTATTTTTTGCCTTGATTTTTACTCTTTTGGAGTATTTGAGGAATCTAAATAGATTAGTCCCACATAAGCTCTCATTCCTTAGACTATTTTTTAAAGGCTTCATGATTTTGAAGAGATGGACACCAACTGATCTTGATTTGGAGGTTCGGAGAACATTTTGGCTCCATATGAGCGAAATGCAGCTAAACAATTTTTTGACCCCTTGGGGAAGATTTAAGATTTCATAGAGGTTCAAGATTTCAAAAAAAATTTCTCATACCTAGATATTTAAAGCTAAGGTCTAGACCGAGGTACAGCGATCGACCTTTCAGGATTCGGAGATTGGATGAATCTTTTAAAACTTTTTCAAGGGTCATTTCTTGGTCAGGGTTATCACAAGTTAAGAAATTAGTTGTTGTCGTTCTCGAGCAATATCTACTCTGTCATGGGTTTCTTGGAACTGGGAGAAACAAGGATGCATAGGATCTAAAATTACACCATTCAGGTAATGGGCAAAGCTTCAGGGATCCTTTGAGGGTCTAAGGGTAAATTCTCAAAGGTGAAAAGGGTAAAATGGTAATTTTTTACTCGTGGGTCGAAAAATGTGAAAATGAAGATTCTTTGTCTATGTTGCTTTAAGACAAGAAGGCTTATATAGATGAGAGAAATTTAGTGATCTGAGTAGTAGATAATGAGTTCTGGGCTTTTGGAAGCAAAAGGGTAAAATGGTAATTTTTCCACCTGTGATGCTCCATTAAGGAAAAACTTATGGAGGTTGGTAAAATTGTAGATAACATGGATAGAGCTCTTAAATGTGGACCCTCAAAGTCCTGTTGATGCTTTGGTGAAGGATTATAATGGTGTATTCGGAATGTAATGAGGTGTTTTGACTGATTCATTTGCTACTGAAATATCTGGAGAGACTTCTCTAGGAATGCCTAACCTCCTAGAGTCCAGGTTTTCTCTTCCTAAACCAAAGGTGCTTAGAGTCTTGATGCCTAAATGTTGTCATGCTGCCTTATTCTATCAACTAACCTGAGTTAAAATTTGGGTGCTGACAAGGCTTAACGCCTGAATTTAATTTAGGGTAAATTTAGGTGTCGAGTGTTGGGGTCAACAACCAGCCTTGATTTTGGGGCCACATAGGTGGGGCCCAAAGGGGTGGGATTCTCTTGGGTCTCTAAGCTGGACCTAGGTCGTGTACACACTTAAATAGTTTTGAAAATCTGATTTTTAACACAAGCTTAACGCCTGAAATCCAATCTAATGCCTAAATTTCCCTACTCAACACCTAAAATTAAATTCAGGCATTGGGAGAGAAATTAGGGCCCACAGAGGTGCTTGAGCATATGATTGGACTTCAGAGGGTGATAGAGGCCTGAGCATAGGTTTAAGGAAAATCAAGGCTCCTTGGGGTAGGTCTCAGATCTCAATGCCTATTCATTCCCTTAACGCTTGTTTATCCAACGCCTAAAATTTATTTCCATAAAATTTAGGTGTTAGTTACTAGGAGCAAATCCAACAGGTGGATTTCCTAAATTTTAGACCCCTTAGGGTTTTAAAAAAAATCTAAAACTATGCATGCTAGTAGGTAGTTGCTAGAGGAATAACATATATAAATTATAGCCCAAGATCATACATACAAAAATCATACAAAAATCAACAAAATGGGTTGAACTAGGTCACACAGGATTCAGATTTTGGGTTCTGTTTAGGGTGACATCTTGAGGCTTCTATAGCTCAAAAAATCACCAAATTAAATACCAAACTAGGCATATATGTTGACCATAACATACTAAAATTTAAGCCCCAACTGAGTAGTAAAAAAATTAGAAAAAATTCTACACTATGTATAGGTCGAAAACCAACATAGATGGAGGCTGTTGAGCCTCCACCATGTAACCCGAATTGAAGCAGTTAGATAAGATAGTTTGGACAACATAACAACATGAAATATGATCATATGGATGCAAGGAGACTAAATTAGCATGGGTTTAGGCTTACCTTAAATCAATGGGGGCTTAGGGTTTATAGAAATCCAAGCTTTTTCCTCTTCTTCCTTTTTTTTTCTTTGGGATTTTTGGTTGCCAACCTTGATGTACACAAAATTGGGACTATTTATAGCCTCAATTTCATGCCATGGATGGATGGGATTCAATCTAGGAATATCTAAACCAATGGTCTAAGGTTAGTTTGGCTAATTTGAGGTGTAGGGCTAGGATTAGTTTTAGGATGGGTGGTTAAGATGAAATGGATTTGTGCTAGGTGACATGGATAAGGGAGGGGTTGAGATTGATTCATTTCTTTTGCATGGAGGTTGGAGATGAGAGTATGCTCGTTCACTTGGATTGGTGAGGTGGACAAAGGGTGAGCAAAGATGCTTTTTAAGGTGTTAGTATTGGTTACAAATATCAAAGGGAATCAAATATGCTAAAGGGAGTGAGATGATGTGTTCAATGGGGATTTGAAATTCAAAGACTTGATCCAAGGGTAGGGGAGAAGGTACACCTAAAAATATTCCAATCCAATGGGTGGCAATTTTGGTCCTAAGGTGTGAATGCATTAAATGTCATTAATGAGCTAAAATCATAAAGTTTTAGGTCATTAATGTGCATTAATTGCTTCTGATATTTTTGACCCCTTATTGTGCAATCCACTTCTGTGAGCTCTTGGGCTTGGAAGTGGCAAACTCAGTGTCTATTTTTAAGGTCATAGATACTCCAATCACAACAACCAGTCAGAACCAAATTACAATAAGGGCAAGGGGTGAAATCAGGGTTTTTCTGACTTGAGAAGCTCTCAAATGGATTTTGAAAGGAAAAGATGGTAAAATTGATCCTAGAAATCATCAGGTAAAAGGTGGCCCTTGTCTTAGGTGAGCCATAGCCTTTGACTACACTGAATTATGATACTCGAACAAAAAACTGGATCAAAAACCCCTTTTTGTGTAATTGGAGAGGTTTTGACAGAAAAGATCACCGAAGAATTTTTGGACTTCTGTAGCAAATGCGGTTTATGGATATTGAATCTTGGGGAATATGGAGTTCCTAGGAACTGACGACTCGATAATCGATTTTCCAGGCATTCGCCACAATTCTTGCGGAATGGGTGCCACTTAAAGGTTTGTTACAGTAGTAGGTCCTTGAAGATTGTTGGTGTTAGGTTAGAAGACATTTTTGGTTACTTGAGTTTATTATTAGTCTTTTGAAGGAAGGGAGAAAATTGAGAAAATGGGCCTGACCTTGGTACATTCTGAGTCCAGGAGAATTTTTTAGGGCATTCCACGTGCCAAATACAGACAAAAAGTTTTTGTTTTGACTCGAGCATAAATGATGGTTAGGAATATTGGGTTTATATAATCTAGTGAAACTTTGATACTCTAAAAGTCCTAGAATTACTATGGGATAGCCACTAACAAACTGAATATCTAAGTTGGGGTGAACTCCTAGGAGTCGGTTGAGTGCCTATTTTTTTGCCCTAATCTATTGCTCTTTTTGAAGTATTTGAGGGAATCTGAGTAGATAAGTCCCATAAAAGCATTTCTTAGACAGTATTTTGAAGGCCTCGCAATTCTGGAGAAATGGATATTGATTAATCCTAATTCGGACCTCTGGGGAACCTGCTAGCTCCATATGAGTAAAATGCAGCTAGAACAGCCTTTTGACCCCTTGGAGAAGATTTGGGATTTCATAGGGGTTTGAGATTTTGTATTTCTTTTCTTAAACCTGAAGATTTGAAGTTAAGGCCAAGACTGAGAGATGATGATCAACCTTTCTAGATTTAGAGATCGGATGAACCTTTGAGAGCTTTTTCAAGTATCATTTCTTAGTCAGGGTTATCTCATAAGTTGAGAAATTGGCTATTTCCAATCTCGAGCAATATCTATTCTATGATGAGTTTCTCTATATTGGGAGAAGTAGGGATGTATAGGATTTTACATTACACCATTCAAGTCATGGGAGAAGCTTTGGGGATCCTTTGAGGGTTGAGGGGTAAATTCTCGGAGGTGAAAATGGTAAAATGGTAATTTTATACCCGTGGGTCGAAAAATGTGAAAATGAGGATTCTTCGCTTGTGATGCTTTATGACAAGAAGGCTTATATAGGAGTATAAATTCAATGATCTAAGTGGTAGATAGTGAGTTCAGGGCTTTTGAAGGTAAAATGGTAAAATGGTAATTTTTCCACCTGTGATGCTTTACTAAGGGAAGGTTTACGGAGGCTAGAAAGATTGCAGATAACATGGATGAAGCTCTTAAATGTGGACCCTCAAAGTCCTATTGATGTTTTTATTTTGAGTTAGGATTTGACCTAGAATGGTGTATTTGGGTTGTAATGAGGTGCTTTAACTGGTTCATTTGTGACTGAAGTATTCAAAAAGACTTCTTAGGGAATGCTTAACCTCCTAGAGTCCAAGTTTGTTATTTTTAAACCAAGGGTGCTTAGAATCTTGAAGCCTAAATGTTGTCATGCTGCTCTACCTCTATTAACTGACCCGAGTATAGTTAAACACATATTTTCATCAAAATAGATACAAATACTAGCAAATATCAAAGCAAAACAAAACTAATAGTCTTTAATAATTTCTAAACAATGCATATCTTTGAATCAAAATAGAAAACAAAAATCTAACCCACCTAAGTGTTGGAAATATGTGTCCTGACAAAGCATTCACATAAAATATAGGCATGATTAATTAATTAATTAATAATAACTATTTATTCTATCTATTTATTTCTTAATATAGGTAATTATTAGATCTCGTGAGATAAGATAGGTGGTCCTCAAGTAACATAATAGGATGTTAGACACATTGGAATGTGTGGAGAGATTTGATAAACCAATTCTTGTAGACCTAAAACTTTACAACTATTAGGTGATGCTAGATACATCACTTATAGGGTTGCTACATGTAGAGTTGTCATATGATAGAGTGATGTAATCTTAGTCATTGGAGTGAGACTCTAAGCTTGCATGTGGGTGCATTATATAAATTCATTAAAAGGATTTATTATGAACACACTTGGTAAAATATCACTGTCAAGATAAGTGTTGTTCAAATTTATAGACTCATCCTTAGACCTAAGGGATTTGTATTTCTCTAAGTTATTATGTTAGTTATTTTAAGCTACCAACTAGTGATGCCTAATTGGAGGCTATATCATAGGTGGATTAAATAGCTTACATGACACTTGAGAGGATGCAAATTTCCAACAAGGAATCCACTTCCCTTAAATGGGAGAATATCCAGTTTAGGAAATACATGATTTAATTGGACATAAAAAATCTAGCACCAGTGGTTCTTGATAAAGTGTTTGTCAAATGTTTTCAAAATTATATTATAATAGATATATTTAATTTTGAAAATGATTTTATCAAATAAATGTTTTTAATTGCCTAATTGATTCATTATGTTCTTAATGATAATGTTTAAATGACCATAAGGTAAACAGTGATTATTTTATCATCCTGAAGGTCAATAAGAAATATTGTGTAGTAGAAAGACATATTTGTAAAATATGTATTGGGAGTTTAATTGCAATATGTATCTAGGATTATTGCAATTAATGGTGTGTCAATTTGTAATTAATAAAAGATAGAGTGTCCTTAGTGCAATTTGACTAAAATTAAGGATACCGAGCCTCATAGCCTAAGGATAAGAATCTGATAAGGATCCCACACCCCCTAAGGTTACTTTGACTTCTCAAAAAACTCTATATAAAGACATACTCACGTTCAAATAGGGTCCTATAACTTTTCTGTGAGTGGGAGAAATATAGAGAATTCTAGAGCGGGTGTGGATGCTTTGGAGACCAAGTCGGATCATCATCTTGTGTCCGATTTAGCCATCATGGTATTCTTCTTAATATTACTTAATTAAATCATAGGATTTCATATGGTGATCATGAGAGAAATAATATTAATGATTTGTATTTTTATGAATCAAAAATTAAAGTTTTTAAAGAATCAAAACGACAATTGGTATCAGAGCCTCCTATATAAAATCTAGGGTTTGATTTTTGTTATTTTTATTTTAGACACTTTTTAAATATATGATAGAGACCATTATTACAGAAGTCTAAGTTCTAAAAATCATGTTTTAATAGTGGTTTATCTCGAAATTTAAAGAGTATTGCTGCTCGGAGCGAATCTAGGGCATGTTTAATTAAAATGGCAATTATGGGCTCAATTTAAATCGAATTAATGCACCATTTGTTTTGTTTGAATTATATGGATGAATGAAATATTTTAGAATCATAAAATATCATATTTGATGTATTTATAGTTGTGTTATGCTCCTTCCATTTTTTTCCTCTCTTCTATATGATATGTACTCCCCTCAAGCAATCCGGAATGACAAATTGGTTTCTTGAGGTTTCTTTTTCAAGATGTAATATTTAAAAATAGTTTAAAATAGTTTTAAGTTCTATAAACATGGATAAAGTTGGAGCACAACTCAAAGAAATCATAAGAAGAAGCATTGGAGTTGTCTGACACGATCCAAAAATGCCCCGGGAGAAGAAATCAACTTTGTCTTCATGCTTGGTTGATGCCTATTTTTCTATTGATGTTTATATATTTTTATGATAAATTTACAGAAGTTTGGAGCACTTCCAAGAGGCTAGGTCCTGCTCTCCCTTCCAACCCTATAAAGGAGTCCAAGTTGAACTAGGATTTGGATGCTTATCCTTTATGTGAGATTCCAATATGGAATACAATTCACAAATCCAACTTGAAAAAATTGGAGGATTATTAGGGATAATGTTTTCAACTAATAATTATCTTAGATAGGAATTTTGAAAATTTCGAAGACCAATGAGATTGGATTCCAACTCCTAATTTAACTAGGAAACATAATGTTGCAATTTTAATAAGGTATTCAATTTTTGCTCCAAAATAATTATTTGATAATTATTTTTACATATTTATACTCCTTAATGCCAATAAAGATCATATGTAAAATTTTGTGAAATTTGGACTCCATTTCGACTCGGAAACCTTTTTGAGGCATTTTATCGAATAATTAGTGAGCGAATCAGAAACTAAGGTCTAGAGGACTCTACAAAGTCCCAAATGTTTTGGAGAGGTTCATCCTTATTTGATAAGGACTTCCACAAAATTTGAGCTGAATTTGAGTCTGTTTAGGGCTCGAAAAAAGCATCAAACACTTACATGAGAGGAATGGCCACATAGGATGTGCATGCGGCATGTGCAGGCACGCTGGGTAGCGCACCCGCATGCGTGCACGCACACAAGCAATGCCCACACACGCAAGCCACACACCTGCATGCACGCATGCACACAGGCTACCTGTGTGCTTGTGTCCCATTGTATCCCTCGTACCACTATGTCCCCTTGTGTCTCGAACTTTGGTGTCCCCTCGCATCCTCAAGTAAACTAAGCCCCTATGTCCTCGGATACACCAACCACCCTATGTCCCCAACACATGTTCCCTTGTATCCCTGGGTACACCCAACACCCCAAGTCACCGAAATGGTGTCCCCTTATGTCCTAACCTTGAAATTCTAAAAAAAATTCTAAAAAATTATAAATAACTTATAATAAAGTTTTTTGACCTAATATGACCTAGTTTTACTAGGCTTGACACATATTAACCCAGTTTGACCAAGGTTGACTAAATTTGACCAGGTCACAAAATTTGACTAGGCTTGACACATATTATGGTCAACTCTAGTTAACCTGATCAAATGGACCATAATGGACCAAGATTGACCGAAATGTTTTTCGTTGACTAGATTTGACTTGAATTGATTAAAGTTGAGTGGAATGATTCTAAATTGACTAGTTTAACTAAGGATCACCAGACTTGACCATGGTTGACCAATATGACTAGGTTTGACCAGAATAGACTAGTGTTGACTTAGTTTGACCAAGAGTTTATCAAAATTTATTAGTGACTAAACTTAACAAGAGTTAACTAGCTTATCCATATTAGATTAAGGTTGACCTAATGAACTAAGTATTGACTAGATAAGATCTAGGTTGACCTAAATAACCAAGGGATCACTAGATATGATCGAGATTAACCCATATGATCTATAGTTGACTAAATTAGATTAAGGTTGACTTCAAGAATCAAGAGTTTATTAGATCATATATAATTCAATATAATTGAATGAAATTGATCAAATAAAATTTAGTTTGATTAAAATTGATTTAGAAAGACCTAGTCTGACTAAGATTGAGTATAAAACACTTAGTTTGACTAAAATGCACTCGATTTGATAAATAATGTAATTTACTTCAATAAAATCCTAATTAGGATATGAATGACCTAGTTATATAATAAAATAAAATAAATATTATATACATTATAGGATCCACAATCAAGCTTATAAAATTTATTTGGGCATTTTAGAACTGCCTGAATGTATATTATACATGAGGTCTTATCAATGTGATTGGAGACCTTAATGGTAGTGGGAGCTAAAGTTTGGTACCCTATGTAGCAACAATATTAACATGGTCATATGATGATCAAGATGTAGAAATGTAATTATGTGATGATTAATATGTGATTATGAGATTGTTAATGAATGTGATAATATAATGTTTTATATATGAGATGCATGGTTGATATGTTTATGGCATGTGATGTTAGAAATATAGAAATGTTCTAATTTTATATGAGATGAAAATGAAAATGATGATTTGATATTTTTGAAGGAAGATTACCATTCTTGAACATTAAAATTAGTAAAGTTCATTGATCAAATCACATATCAAAATATGTTTTCCCCTGATCACCATATGAATCTCTGAGATCTAATCACAAAAAAAGTTTAGAATTACCTCCATCAATTAACCGGACACAAGAATCCAATTTGACCTAGTCTCTAAAGTATCTACACCTACTCTAGAATTTTCTGCGCTTCTCCCACTTCTAGAAAAGTTACAAGACTCCATCTAAACGTGGGTACCTCTATATATAAAGTATTTGAGAAACCAAAGTAACCCTAGGGGGTCGGATCCGTATAAGATTCTTATCCTTAGGCTATGGGGCCTAGTATCCTTAATTAAGTCAAACTACATTAAGAACACTCTATCACTTGTTAATTACAAACTGGCACACCACTAATTGCAATAATCCCTGTTACATATTGTAATTGAACTCTCAATGATAAGAAAATAACAACGAGGCCCTTCTTTATAGATATTTCACAAATATGTCATACTTCATAATATTCCTTAATGACCTTCAGGATGATAAAATAATCACTATCTAACCCCTATGGTCATTAGAACATTAACATTAGGAACTTAATGAATCTATTGGACATTTAAAATCATTTATTTGATAAAATCATTTTCAAAATTAAATATTTAAATTATAATCTAATTTTGAAAACATTTGACAAACACTTTATCAAAAACCACTGGCCAGATTTTTATGTCCAATTAAATCACATATTTCCTAAACTGAATATTCTCTCACTTAAGGGTAGTGGATTCCTTGTTTGGCATTTGCATCCTCTCAAGTATCATGTAGGCTATCCAAACTACCTATGATATAGCCTCCAATTAAGAATTATAGGTTGGTAGCTCAAACTAACTAACATAATGACTTAGAGAAATACAAACCCCTCAGGTCTAAGGACGAGTCTGTAAATATGAACAACACTTACCCTGACAGTGATGTTTTACCAAGTGTGTTCAAAATAAATCCCTTTAATGCATTTATATAATGCACCCACATGCAAGCTTAGAGTCCCACTCTAGTGACTGAGATTACATCACCCCATCAGATGATAGCTCTACATGTAACAGCCCTATAAGTGATGTGTCCAACATCACCCATAGCTATAAACTTTTAGGTCTACAAGAACTTGATAATTAGATCTTTTCACGCGTTCCAATATGTCTAACATCCTACTATGCTACCTGAGGACCACTTATCTCATCTCATGAGATCAAATAATTACCCATATAACAAAATAAATACATGTGATGATAGAATAAATAATTATTATTAATTAATCATGCCTATATATTATATAAATGACTTTGTTAGGACACATACTTCCAATAATCTCTTACTTGTCCTCCAAGCCAATCACTAACTTGTCGGATACCCATCTGTTCAATGTGTGCATCCTATGCCTTTTGTAGTACCTTAGTCATAGGCCTACAAAATTATCTGGGAAGAATTCATGGTGAAACCAATTTCACCTCATTGAATCATAAGTGACCAATCTAAGGTAATTACACTAAGTTTTATGGAACCAATGTAACTTAAACCCTTTATATGTGGCTTCGTAAGCTACATCATAATCTACCCATTTTATAGAATATACTATACATTACTACTTCACACTCTTACAACTAATGAACTTCTTCCCACTATGAAACATAACCAGATACTATCCAACTTTTTGAATTGTTCACACTTTTGTAAACATAATTATTGGTCCTTATATTTTAGCAAATGATTTTTAACTATCTAGTGATCTCATCCTAGACTATTTTAAAAACATGTTTACTATAATAACTATATTTCTTGATTATTCTCACATCATTTTCAATGTGTAGGACATAACCAACATACTAGACCAAAAATGAATAATCACTTTTTTTATTTACTTTCTTATGCACACCTAACTCTTTGGAATCCTTATAAAGCTTGATTGCTTAATCAATAGAATACATTATTTAGATTTTTTAGCAATCAAATAATAAACCTCGTCCATATAGGTGAAAAGTAGGGAGTTTAGAAACTTTCCGCTTCATCAAAGAACTAATGCACTGAAAGGTAAATATGTTCTAAGAACTTATTCTCTAACTATTCAGGTTGTGTTAAGTTCTTTGATAGTTCATAAAACAATCCTACTTCTTTTTATGTAAAATTAGGACATTGTTATCTTTGTAAAATGTCACATTCAGGACGTGGTCTTTCTTATTTAAGAATATAGAAGCTAACTCTTTAACTCTTGTATTGTACCTAACTATTAGGTTCACTTACCTATATTACAGCTAACATACTTGTGTAGAACAGTCCTACACTTGCCATCTTGATTGGGTCTTCACCCAATTCATAATCTATTAGACACCAAATGTATAGTTTTATATGAAATCTTATTTAATTTTAACTAATTATCTATAGTTTGTAACCACAGAATTTGATAGGCAACTCTTGAAAACTTCTTAAGGTTTCTAACCTTTTTATTATTAGGTTTTACTCTTTCTCTAAGGGAAAACTTAAATATTGGCATTTCTTTAATCAATCTGTTGGTACTTATAAATCTTTGCAACTTATTGCAAATATATTAAATAGATTGTGGTCCACATTGTATGATTTATAGAAGCCAACTACTTGAAATAAGGAATTTAAAATTTTGTTATTATTCTACTTCTTTCACTAAGAAGCTACATACATGTGATACATTTTCTATCAGTACAAAACTTACTGCAATGGAAACACTTTCCACTTGCACTTATTGTATTTTATTTATTTTGTTCCAAGAACTTGTCTTATTCACACCACCTTCATCTACATTATTAGAAACATCAAGAGTAGATCTCTTCTACTTAAATTAGAAGACACTACTATAATTGGCAAGGTAAGCACTAATCTTTCATCTTTAATGAGATTCTTATCATCCTGCACAGTTATTAGTAAAACCATACCTCATTCATGTCTTTATATGACACAAACTAATTATTGTAAGAAGACAAGAATCGCAAAAACTAACATCTAGTCAAACACTTTGACTCATTAGGATCTCCGTCATTTTATGATCCTATCATCTATGAAGATGTGATCATCTAATTGAAGAATCTTTATTATGTTCACATGTTTACCAAGCTTATTATAGTTTATTGTCTTGCAGCTTAATTTGACTCACTATGTTTCCGTTGTGCTTAAGCTCTTTTATATGGCCCTAAAGATTTAGTGATATGAACTATTATAATCTTTTAATTTTAAATACAATTAAAGTCTTAACTTCTAGTTTACAAAGTCTGACATATTATATTACTATAATAATAATCTTTTGAAAAAAGATAATTATCACTTTTGATATCTCATATCAAATAGGTATCATCATCACATAAAGTCAACCATCTAATTTTAGGTTTTTAAAATCATATGGTGTTGATCACCTTTTTATCAATTCCATGACTCCCTCATGTGCCATAGAATCAGGATTCATTTAAGATCCTAAGTGATCATCAGAAACCTAATCCTTCTAAACATAATATTATCCTATGGGCATCAATCATGTTAGCTTTGATTAGGTGGATAGATATTATATATCTATCAACTTCTGGTAAAAGTTTGTTTAATCTTTTTTTCTAAATTTGTGATTTCTAATCTGCTTCTAGCTTTTGAAAGAATCATGCATAAAACCTGTGGGCTGCCATGATCCATTCAGTTAATTATAAACCTACAATCTCGGTCTCAGTGTATGTATTGTGGGATAATGTATCCTATGGATTTATACTCCCACTAGTCATACCAAAACCTATCCTAAAAAGTGAATAAAAGTAAATCAACTAAAATACAAATATAGTTTTATCTCGTGGGCATAAACTAACCCACTCTAGATGAAATCTCTATCCACTGATAATGGAAGGCCACATAAATTATTTTGTGAAACAATTCTTACTTTCATACTTAATATTCAAAATGAGGGATTTTAAGTCAACCATCTTATGCCATTATTAATCTATATTATTAATACATTAATGATATTTCATATCATAATTTAGTATTTCTAATATCCCATACCATTACTAAGTTGTTCATTCACTTTTGATATCTCATGGTATAACTATGTAGATCATGCATCTCATGTCATAACTGTGTTAGAACATTTCTATCTACATCCCATAAAATATCAAACATCATTTTCCTTTACATCTTCTGTTATTACTATGTTGATTATACACGTCTAACATCTCATGTAAAATTTAAAAACATCTAACATCTCATGTCAAAACATTCTATAAACATTTCAACCATGATCTCATAAATAAAACACTATTTTATCACATTCATTAACCATCTCAAAATTACATTGGCACATATTAATTATCACATGATTATATTTACACATGTTGATCATCATATAATCATAATTATTTTGTAGCTATACAAAGTATTCACTTCCATTAAGGTCTTCAATCACATTAATAATATTTCATGTATCATATACATCCAAGTGGTACTAAAATACTAAATAAATTAGTTAATCTAGATTGTAAACCTTATAATTTGTGTTTTGTTGTGTTATTAGGTTAACAAGTGGTTTAGGATATCAATCATATCTAAATTAGGGTTTTACTGAAGTAGATTTCATTATTTTGTCAAATTGAGTATATCTTAGTCAAACTAAGTGCTTTATACTCAATCTTGATCAAACTAGGTCTTACCAAATCAATTTTAGTCAAACTAAATTGTATTTGATCAATTCCATGCAATTATATTGAATTAGATATGATCTAATCAACTCTTGATTCCTTAAGTCAACTTTAATCTAATTTTATCAATTATAGATTATTTAGGTTAATCTAGATCATATCTAGTGATCTCTGAGTCATTTAGGTCAATCTAGATCTTATCTAGTCAATACTTAGTTCATTAGGTCAACCTTAATCTAATCTAGTCAAACTGGTCAACTCTTGTTAAGTCTAGTCAAACTAATATACTCTTGGTCAAACTAAATCAACACTAGTCTATTTTGGTCAAACCTTGTCATGCTGGTCAACCCATAGTTAACTCAATCAAAAGGGTCAACTTTAGTTAATTCTGGTCTACCATGATCAACTATGGTCAACCTTAGTCTTCACTGGTTAACCCTGGTATTTTCTAGTCTACCCTAGTTAACCATTTTTTACTCTGGTTTACCCTAGTCAACCTTGGTATTCTTAAGATAACCCTAATACAAATTTGTTTAGACTTGGTTAAACCTATACAACTCTAGTTAATCCTAGTGTTCTCTGGTAAACCCTGATCTACTTTGGTCTACTCTGGTTAACCCTGGTTTACTCTGGTTTACCTTAGTCGACCTTGGTTTACTCTAGTTAACCCTGATCCTCTCTGATTAACCCTAAGTTAAATTTAGTTAAAGTAGGTCAAATCGGATCAAATTGGGTTAACCTTGGTCAAACATGTCATATACAGTCACATATGTCAACTATAAGTCAAACCAGTCATAACTAGTCAAATGGAGTTAATCGGGTTGGCCTAGGAATTTTACCAAACACCTAAAGTGCATTTGTGCAATATGTAAGTTAGAACAAAATTTTTTGGTCCAAGAGAATCTAGTAGGATATTAGATATCACAAAGAGTCCATATCAACTTGAATCGTTAAAAAATTCATCTGAACGAACATTTTATAAGGGGGGACACATGGGGACACCAAATAGGGTCCTAAGGCCTTTTTATTATTTTTTTTTAAATCTGAATTTTTCAACTTTAAAAAAATTTTAAATTAATAATTAATTATTTTAAGACCTTTTGCAAAAACAAAAATTTTAAAATCATTATTTTAAATCTATTTAAAAATTATTTGTATTTAGTATCCTTTAAGGCTGCAAACACTGTGTCCTTATGCAATTAAGACTTTGACTCAATCTCATTAGTCTCCTAATTAATAATAAACTTATCTATGACAGTTATGACTTCCTACTTATCCTCAACTCCTTAAAATTAGTTTTCAAGTTGGACTTTTAGTTAGAGTCCTTGTAAGACTCAAATTCTCGGTGGTAGGCATCTCTATCTGATTCCAACTTGGACTCTTTTCTAGGGTTTTTAGGTGAGCACGACCTAGCCAAATGGAGGTGATCTAAAAACATGTAAATTAAATATTAATCACATAACAAAAATAATGGTAGAATATAGAGATTGATCCCCCATGAAAATAAGCCCATCTTCTTGTCCCGTTTTTGTTTAGATGCCTCTAGAAACTTCACTTATGTTACATCTTCTCTCCAAAGATTTTTACTCCATGGATATTCCTTCTCTCAGGTCTTACAACTATCTTAAACTACTAATAAACAAATTATATCAATAAATAAGAAACCAGCCCACCGTCCTGGGTTGCTTGAGGGGAGTACAACGATTAAAGATAGAGAGGAGAGAGAGAGAGAGAGAAGATAATCATGATCATACACCCATAAAATATTACATTCATCCATAAGAAAAACATAACTACATAATCATATGAAGGTAACAAAATAAACCACACATGATTCCGAGTTAAATTGAGCTCACAACTGTCATTTTATGTAAAATTGCCCTAGATCTAATCCAAGCTTTTACACTCTTTAAATTTTTGGATAAATCACTATTACCACATAGATTCTAGGACTTGGATCCATATATTAATGGCTTCTATCAAATACTCAAAGAGTACTATAAACAAAAAACAACCAAAAAATAAATTTCAGGATTCATATGGTAAAATTGCCCTATTTTTTAATATGTACAATTAGTAAAGTTCATTGATCAATCACATATCTAAATATTTTTTCCTATGATCATCATATGAATCTCTGAGATCTAATCACAAAGGAAGTTTAGAATAACCTCAATTGATTAACGGGACACAATAATCCAACTTGATCTACTTTCCAAAGTATCCACACCTGCTCTAGAATTCTTTGCACTTCTCCCACTTCCAGAAAAGTTACAGGACCCTATCTAAACATGGGTACCCCTATTTATAAAGTATTTGAGAAGCCAAAGTAATCCCAAGGGGTGTGGGATACTTATGGGATTCTTATCTTTAGGTTGTGGGGCCTGGTATCCTTAATTAAGTCAAACTGCATTAAGAACACTCTATTTTTTGTTAATTACAAACTGACACACCACTAATTTCAATAATCCCTGTTACATATTGTAATTGAACTCCCAAAAATAATAAAATAATAATGAGACCCTTTTTTCTACAGATATTTCACAAATATGTCCTCCTACTTCATTGTATTCCTTAATGACCTTCAGGGTGATAAAATAATCACTGTCTATAACCCCTATGGTCATTAAAACATTATCATTAGGAACTTAATGAATCAATTAAGCATTTAAAACCATTTATTTGATAAAGTCATTTTCAAAATTAACTATATAAATTAATATATAGTTTTGAAAACATTTGACAAACACTTTATTAAAAACCACTGGCTAGATTTTATGTCCAATTAAATTACATATTTCCTAAACTGAATATTCTCCCACTTAAGGGTAATGGATTCCTTGTTGGGCATTTGCATCCTTTCAAGTATCATGTAGGTTATCCAAACTACCTATGCTATAGCCTCCAATTAGGCATCACTGGTTGGTCGCTAAAAAAAACTAACATAATGACTTAGAGAAATACAAACCCCTTAGGTCTAAGGAGTTTGTAAATATGAACAACACTTATCCTGACAGTGATGTTTTACCAAATGTGTTCATAATAGATCCCTTTAATGCATTTA
>JAOXJP010019022.1:0-31698 GCA_025762735.1 Platanus orientalis | reverse complement strand
CATGGGAAAACATATTTAGATATGTGATTGATCAATGAACTTTACTAATTTTAATGTTCAAGAATGGTAATATTCTTTCACTAAGCAACTAATAACTTATGAGTATTTGTATTGTGATACACAGTTTCATTTTTTTTAATCAACGTTAGGTTGGACTTACAAGAGTGGGTGTTAGATCACATTTGAACATATCAAATTTTCTAAGAACCTTATGCGAAATCACAGTACCATCATCATTTCTAATTGTCTTAATTCTCAAGATAACTTTCACGACCCCTAAGTCTTTCATGTTGAATACCGATGAAATAAACCTCTTTGTGTCATTGACACAATACAAATCATTTGTAAAGATGAGCATTTCATCTACACATAAACTGATTATCACACATGATTCTCTATTGGTCTTTTAATAGATACACTTGTCTCCATCATTGGATTTAAATTCATTTTTAATGAGAGTTTATCATAATTTTTCATGTCATTGCTTGGGTTCTTACTTTAATCCATCTAAGGATTTTATTAACTTGCATATTTTTTTTCTTGTCCAGACACAATATATCTTTTTGGTTGATCCATGTAAATCTCTTCTTCTAGTTAACCATTCAAGAAGGCAGTCTTTACATCTGTCAGATGTATGATTAGATTTTTGGTCACAACTACAACCATTAACAACCTAATAGTTAAGATCCTCGCTATTGAGGCATATGTATCATAGTAGTTAAATTATTTCTTCTCCTTGTACTCTTTAGCCACCAACTGAGCTTTGTATTTCTTAAATATTTCATCAAATTTAACTTTCTTGTTAAGTATCCACTCACAGCTGATTGGTTTTTACTCTTGAGACAGATCCATCAGTATCCAAGTGTTGTTAGACATTATTAAGTGCATTTCATCATCCACTACTTCTTTTCAGAAGATCACATCATTTGATTTCATGACTTCTTGGTAGAATAGTGGATCTCCTTCTCTGCCATACAGACAACAAAGTTGGGACCAAAGTCCTTGTGCTTTCTCTTTTTCTTACCCTTTTGAGGTATGAGTTGTATATCTTTAGATGAGTCTATCCTTTTTCTTGAGGTAGGCTCATTCACCCCTATTATTTCTAAGTTTCTCTCGAATGGAAAGATGTCTTCAAAGAATTCAATATTACTGGACTCAACAATGGTATGTGAAGCATGAATTTCTAGATTAAAAAATATGTAGGCTTTGCTTGTCATTGAATATCTAATGAAGGTGTAGTCAATTCCTCTTGGTCTTACCTTGGAAGTGTGCTCATGTGACAGTTTTACTTGAGTAAGACAACCCTAAATTCTGAAGTACCTTATGTTGGGCTTCCTTCATTTCTATATTTGACAAGGCGCAACATCTAGTTTCTTTTAAGGAACTCGATTTAGTATATGAAAAACTGCCATCAAAGCTTTACCTCATAAATTTGGGCAAGATTTGAAACTTATCAGCATCACATTAACCATTTTGGTTAAAGTGTAGTTCTTCCTTTCAACAACTTTATTCTGATGTGGAGTGTAGGGTGTTGAGGTCCCTTTGTAGATTCCACATTTTTCACAGAACTTGATAAATCCAGAGTCTATGTTTTCTCCTCATATATTTGATCTTAAAACCTTGATTTTCAAGCTAAGAAAATTCTTGACTTTAGCTTTGTAGGTCTGGAACTTTTCAGACACTTCATCCTTAGTCCTTAACATTAATACATAAGTGTATTTGAATGCATCACTGATGAAGGTGATGAAGTATTTCTTTCCTCATCTGGATAATGTGTCAATCATTTCACAAATGTATATGTGGATAAGATCTATAATGTTTGATGATATTTGCAGACTCAGGCATAAACAATGTGTGACTTTACATTTACTACATGCGATGCATTTGTCACTTCTTGAATCATCAAGATTGAAAATTAATCCAAAATTTGCCATATGCTTGATTTTGTTATAATGAACATGGCTTAATCTACCATGCCATAGATTTCAAGACATAATCAAGTAAGTAGAAGTAGAATACATTTCATTAATAACATTAAGCTTAAATATTCCAGAGGTAGAAAATCCCTTGTCTAAAAATACACCATGCTTAGTAAATATAAACCTATTAGATTCAAACATCATCTTGAATCCATGGTTACTCAAAAGATATTCGAAAACTAAGTTTCTCCTGATGTCTGGAAGATTAGGATATACAAGGCTTCTATGAGGGTGACAATCTTCCTAGAAGTAAACTACAGCTCCATTGTGCCTTTTCCAATTACCTTGGAGGATGAGAAATTTCTGATGAATATATTCATGCCAACCCCCACTAGTTTGTAAGAGGTAAATAAGTCTTTGTTTCCGCAGATATGTTGAGTGGCATTAGTGTTAACCTACCAGTCGACTTCCTCTCCTACCACATTGGCTTCAGTGACAATGTCCGTCAAGTCATCGTCATGGATCCTTCTCTTATTCTTGTACTTGTTTTTGTTGTTGTTGTCATCATCACCATATTTCCTATGGTGGTAAGATCTAGCTAGATGCCCAGGCTTTTCACATACATAACAATATACTCTTTGACTTCTCAAGTGTCTTCTTCTTACCTTTGTCATACTTCTTAAATTCTCTTTTATTGGGTGTGAAATGACCCTTGGGTTTGGCTTCGACCAAATGTGCCTTCTTAGATGGCTCAATCTTCTTTTCTTTATTTTTTGTCAGCTTTTCAACTCGCAGGTGATGCATCAGTATATCAAGAGGCATATAATCTCTTCCATGCATAAACTTTGTCTTATAGTCTTGCTAGGATGAAGGTAGCTTGGAAATCAACATGTTGACATGGAAGACGGGATCCAAAGTTATCCCAACAGAGGTGATTGCATCAATAATTTTCTAGAACTCCTTTACTTGTTCCAGAATAAACTTACCACCCAAAATCTTGAACCAAACATAGTTCTGAACATTAAATTTCTTGCTGCCTACTGCTTCTCCCTTGAAGATAGTAATCACAACTTCTTATAAGTCCTTTACGGTTTTAGTCTTCTTGGCAAACTAGTTGAAGAGATTGTTAGAGAGTGTCCAAGAATATGATGGTGACCTTGTAATCAGTGACCCTCTAATCAGTGCTTGCTTTAAGGGAAACATCAATATCTTCTTCTATTGCTTCAGGCTTGGAAAGGATAAGTGGTGGTTCTTCACCAATCAACACGTAAAAGACGTCTTGTTGTCTTAGAGAATACTCTATCATTCATCCTTATCTCTCAAAGTTCTCTCCATTGAATTGGGTTGATTCAAAATAGTAAATCCTAGGTTAGCCCATGGGAATAGACATATCTTAAAACTGTTAGTTTCGTGGTGATGGGAAATTGAATTATAATGGAATAATATGAAAATTAATTTTTTAATTCAATTGCAAAAGAGGATTAGTTACGGAATACAACCTAGTCGTTACTGGCCAAGTCAGTCGTGAAGCTCCAACTAATCATAGATCACTAGTTTAGTCGTGATCGATTAGTTCAGTTGTGATAAGCAGTTTCAGTTGCAACTCAAACCTAAGTGACAAATTTTTTAATTTTTCAGTTTAGGGATTAGTTAACCGATTCATTCAAGCATATAAGGTGTCATTATCATGTTTCTTGAACATAGTCGAGGCTTCTTAATAATGTGTAAGGGATTGCGGTGAAGATAACTCTAGGATACAATCTAGCTTAGGTATAACCCTTGTCTCTCTATAGATTTGCACTCTCCGACAGTGGCAGATGAAACCTCACTGTGTTTTTTAAGCCTAAGAAATCTCAGGGTTTAGTTTTGTAGAAAATCTAACAACATAATGACATTGTAGAATAGTTTTATCAAACAATGATCACTCAGGAGATCAAGGTGATTTCTCTTAAGGATAATAATGGATCTCAAGAGAATGATGTTTAGAAGAATCAAGCTATCTCTCTTGATAGAGAATGCGGATTCAAAAGAGTCTTGGTACAAGAACTCAAGGTTGCATCCTTCTTAAGGAAGAGAGCCAAGTTCAAGGAAGAGAGCCAAGTTCAAGAATAGAATAAGAAGAAATAAATAAAGAAGATAAAGTACACAACATTTTCTTTTTCTTCTTCTTTGTCAGAGAGAATCTTCGGAAAACAGGCAGTAATAGCCTCTTGAAGCTCTTTCTACTTCCTCTTCTTTTCTCTGGAAAACCCTAATGCCAAAATTCTCATTTGTTTATTCATTCATAACCTATTTATAGAGGGAGAGAAAGAGACTTGTGAAATCCCTAACCCACTCCAACATGTCTTTGAGCTAACAAGGAAAGTAAGAGTTGATTGGTTGCCATTCACGCTCTCCTCATGGTTTATAACAACTCTGTTTCTGTTTTTCGATACAGGGCACTTACATGCCCTTGGTAAATTTAAAAATGGGAGCTTGTATTTGCACCTCATGTTTTTGTAAGCACACATCACTTAACTCTATTCCAAAAATACTTTATCCTAAAATGATAGTTATAACTCTAATGACATTAAAAAAAAAGTTTGTAAGCACACCTCTACACCTCTTCTTCTTCTTCTTCTTCCAAACTGTCTCATTTACCCTCTCCATTCTTCTCCATTTAGGGCTCCCTAACACTCAAAAAAAGTTACACATTTAGATTGCCAATCAAGAACTTAACCAATGGAGTTTCAAGAAAGTGAAACAGAAACCCCTAGGTAAAAAAAAAAAAAATTATTCAAGTTTTAGAAACTTTTTTTTTTCTATCATGTTCAACATAACAGGGTTGAATAGGCTTAAGCTTGTTCGGCACTATGATGTCGAATGGGCTGTTTGGCTTTAGGCCTAAAGGCGTTCGGCTTGGTAAGGCCAAACAGACCGTCGATTTATAAAGAAAAAAAGAAAACTCTAAAAATTGAAAAAAAACTTAAATTTTAAAACAAAAATATGATTTTTCAAAAACAAGTTCACTTGTCGTCATAAAGGCATGATTCAGTCGCCGATGACACTGGTCGGAGGAAAGGAATATGGTTGAAAAAAGGAAGGAGGAAGGAAGAAAGACATGGACGCCGATTGAAGTGAGGTGTGCATAGAAAACTTCGCAGTGACGGGTTTAACAGAGAGAATGGTACAATTAAAATTTATGGAGGTATGCTTACAAGTGAGGTGTGCTTATAAAAAGGTGAGGTACAAATACACAAAGCAAATGTTCTGTGATAAAAAGTCCTCTGTAGTGTATATGGTGAATTATAAACAAACATGTGTTGTTTTGGGGGTAAAAGGGTCCAAAAAAGTGTTCAGTTAAAAAAGTAGGTGGTCAATAAAAGACATTCAATTCAAAAACACATCATATGTCAATCAATGCATGATAACAGAGGTCTGTCTCAAAACAGAAAATCATTCTTCACGAATACAAGCTCCCTTGTAAAATAGTCCAACATCATGACCTTTCCATGAAAATGGTGAAACACCAAAAAAACATAAGTGAGAGAATCACGATATTGATTACTTACAACGAATTAGTGGGATAAGGGTATGAATAAGATGTCTCTCCCCCTATCATAGACTCTCTTGTTCTCATATTTTAGTGTAAATTCTTCTTGATTTTCTTTCCCATCCTTTCCTTCCCTCAATTAAGGCGGTTAAACGGTTGGCAACCTCTCCAACATAGGCTTCTGTTAGAATCTGCCTACCGTAATTTTTTCTTAGTTAGTAACCTTAAAGAGGTCACAAATGCTTATTAAAAGCTTCAACCAGTCGCTTTTCTGTACGAACCTACCAAATCCTACTCATAGGCTCGCCGAAGGTTCCACCCGCAGAACATTTATGTTACAAATCCCTAAAACCCTGGCTGAAGATCTTATCACATGACATTTTGCAAGCATACCACAAACTTTGCCTAAGGTTCCACCTGGGACTAGTCACAAAAACCCCATGTTCAAAGACAAAACAACCCATGTTAAAAGATAAAATACCCATGTTTTTTTGCTGTGCTACTTAAAAGCTACAGCAAATTTGCTGTAGCTGATCACATCTCATTTGTTGAAGGTAGTTGGTACTGCGTGTACTACTCTTTTAAGGGAGAAAATGTCCAGACCAGGATTTGGTGTCCAGATCACACCAGGGGATATCTGTCCTCTATGTAAACCAAAAAGATGTCCTGTCTAAGATTTTCTATCCAGGATGGTGTCTATGACACCATGAGGCTTCAAATGGAATAAGATGAGTGGGACTTTGATAAAATTTTAAAGTCCTGCCCATTTTATTCAATGTGAATCCCAATGGTGTCCTGGACACCATCCTTGACAGAACTTTTGTTCTCTTATATGAAATAAAGGAGAATGATTGTCTGTTTTGAGGCAGACCTCTATAGGCGTTCCATTGATTGAAACATAATGTGTTTTGAATTTGATGTCTTTTATTGACCACCTACTTTTTCAACTGAACACTTTTTTTGGACCCTTTTGACCCCAAAACAGCACATGTCTATTTATAATTCACCATATACACTACTTAAGGCATTTTTATCACATAACATTTGCTTCCTAAAATAAAATGGGTGGGAATTTGAAATTTCATCTAACCCCTCTCCATTTTATTTCATGTTAATTCCCCTGATGTCCTGAACACCTACCTAATCTTGGACAGAACATTTATTTCGCTCTTTTAACCTTTGTGAATTTATTGAGGCTGTCCTGCCTTGTGTTTATTAGCACTGGCGTGAGATCATATCTCCAAAGTCAGACTGGAGATGCTTTGAACCCACAGCTTGACATTCCCACAAAGGGGGGTGGGTTGATTTGACTGAAGTTTAAACTTCAAATCTCAAGGGTGTCAAATTACACCCATTTTAGAGGGACTTCAAAATATAGACAGTTTCCTCTCCTCATATACATATATTTATTGATAAGTAAGATTACATTAATGCAAAAAAAGAGTAACGTATATGTATATATCAATATATGGAGTAATTGTGAAGCCTAGATTTTCCGTGTGAAAGAAAAAACAAACACAAAAATTTTATTGAATTCAGCGTCGATCACTAAGGCCTTTGTCGTTAATTGTTTTGTTACATTAACTAATTACACATTGAAACAACCAAAATTACTTTTTATTTTAAGAAAATCATATAAAAGAAGAGTAGCAAAACTAGAAAAAAATTTCATTTTCTCTCGTGTCTGAGATGAGTTCAAAATACCAGAACACCTTTCATACTTATTAATAGATAAGCTAACCAGTCAAGTAATCAAAAGAAGCAAACAGAAACAAGAAGCAATCCACAGCTGAGTTGCACCAGACTGACTGAAGAAGGTCTTGCCATGAAGGTGGATGCATCACTCCGCTGAGAATTTCGAGGCCGTACGTCTGCACCACCAGAAGCTCCATAAGCTCCGTTACCCCTCCCGCCGATCTTATTCACTTGCATCATTTTCCCTCCCTCATATCTTCTTCCACCTCCTTCTCTATTCAATCCGATCGTCGAATTTAAACCTGTCGAAACCTCGAAGCACATTAGTGGTCTTCTCTCCTACATTATTTTAAACTTAAAACACTAAGTGAACCCAAATCATCATTTTGTTGTGAAGTAGAAAATCCTACCCTGAAGCTGTTTTCCTTCTCCAGTGGGTTCCAATGGCTCAGAAGAAGCATGTTTGAGGGCGAAGGTGGTTTCGCAAGCCGAACCCGAAAATGCCTGAGAGCATAAGATGAAGAAGAGACATGTAAGAAGTTTTATCTTCATTTCTTCTTTTCTCCTGTATATGACAAGGATGGACTTGGCTTAGATTGATATTGTTATCAACTGGTAAGACTTAAAGAGTTAAGAGATTGAAGTTGGGGGGAAGGTGTCTGGTTGGGCTAATTAAAGCAAGAAAAGTTTCAAGAAACCATAGAAAACATTGCCCCAGCTGTGATGATTTATAGCTGGGGAATTGAAAAAGCAACGAGCAAAGGCAAAATGCAGTGTTTTTTTAAGATATGGATTTGATGACTACACAAATAAAGTTAGGTATGTAATTCCCATCTGAAGGGTTCTAAATCTACCAGTGGTCCGGTTGGGACTGAGTAAACTTGAGTCAAATCGGACTCACCTCGACTCAATTGTATTGGAAAATGGAAAGTGGAAACCTTACTTGTTTGGCCGACTCGGCTAGGTTTTGATGATGAGTTGACAACGAGATGTTCACATGTTAAACACATGGTGGCCTTGAGGGGTTGTTTCTTTCCGAGGTGAACGTGAAAGGAATCTCTATTTTCGGCTGCCCATCTGAAAAGTAAGGAAGGAGAGGAAGCATCTTATTTGTTTTTTCCTAATGGATGCTAGAAGAAGAAAGACGTGCAATAGCCGGCATCTTTTCCAATATCTAGTAATCAATTGTAGTGGTTGGGCAGCATTTTCAGGGAATAGGATGCCTTTCTTTCCTCTCGAGATCAACCAAAAGGTTTTTATAGTACCAAAGACACAATGTGTGTAGCTGGTTCCCTGTGCTATCACATGGAAGTCCCTTTAACTAGAACCAGTAAAGACCCCGAGGATTTGAAGCGACCTCTTAAAAAATTTTAAGGTGCCGCGCATCAGGGAGGACACATCAATAGGGGTGGGCATGACTGGGTTCAGACCCGGCCTAAACCCACCATATTAGGCATCAGGCTCGAACCGGCCCTTGAACAAAACATGAATGATGATGCTAAAGTTTGAACTCAAGACCAACTAAATAATTTAATAATGCATTACCAATTAAGCTATAAAATCTTATTAACTTTTAAAAGCTTAGAAAACTATATGCTTTATATTCTAAGAATTATTTACTATAAAAAATCATTTATCTCATTAAGAGTTGAACACAAGACCTTATACAACAAAAAAAAATTTACAAATTAAGCTATGAATTATTAATAATTTGAAAAAACTTATAACCTATTTGGTAGCCACCTGTAATGTAATCATTTTATTTCAAATTTCCAAGGTACTTGTAGCGATAAAGTAATGGTTCAAAATGAACTTATTCAAATTTTTACTGATTGCTAACTAAAATTAGAAATGAAGTCATCTTAGGCTTTTTTATAAAATGAAATGATATATGTTATGAAGTATAAATCTCAATGAATTCATAAAAGAAAAAGTATAAATTTGAATGAATTCATTTTAAAACAATACTTTATGGCTATAAATGCCTTAGAAATTTGAAATGAAATGATTGCATTATAGGTGGCTGTCAAACAGTCCCTTAATAAAGTTGTATATGATACATACAAATATATATTATATATAAACAAGTTCAGGCCTCGGGCTGGGCTGAGGTAAGCCCAAGCCCGGCCCTTTAAAATAGTTCTGACCTTGGGCTGGGTTCGGGCCTTGTGGGGCCAGGTTTTTTCGGACCAAATATCAGGTTCAGGCTAGCCCAGGCCCATGCTCACCCCTACACATCAGGGCTGAAAATGTTTTATTCTCAGCTGGTAAAGACCCTCATGGATTTGATGTACCCTCTTAACAAATGTTTAAGGTGTGCCCATATGCAGGGGCAGACACATGGCTTCGAAGAGTGAAAGTCACCCCTCCCCAAAAAGAAAGATTAAATCATTTTTTCGATGTCATGTGTCTGCCCCTGCATTAGGCATTCATTAATGGGGCAAACCAAATCTGCACCCAGTAAAGATGCTACGTACCCTTACTATTTTGGTTAAAAACACATGACGACTCAAAATACAAACCAACAGAGATGACACTTGGGCTGGACTTTGGTGACTGAGGTCGTTCCACCTGTTAGCAGGAAATTGGTTGTATATCGAGTATGACAGTGCCACATGGAACAATCTCAGTGCCACAAGCCATTTTTACTGGCCTGATAATTGGTCACTTAAGTATTCTCGATCATCAATATTTGAACACTAAATGTCAATCTTTCTTGCCAAGTGGATTGAAATATCTTTGTCGGTGCATGGGTCTTTAATCTTGGTTGTAAAGCCTCAGCCTTCTCACCAGACATATGTTCCATGATCTATGACAGCTAGGATTTTCCTCTTTACAGCCTTTGTTGTCCTCGTAAGGAGGACAACGTTAAACTCTTTGGTTTGATAGGTGAATCTGTAGTCAAGACTTTAAATAGCGAAATAAGGGGAGGATAAGAATGGTAGACTAATATTTTTTAGAGTCCTTACATCAGCCTAGTCCAGTCCCGGCTTGGATTTTATACACTGACCCCTAACCACCTCCAACCTCCGCTGAGGATCAAATGGTTGAAAACATTAGGGTCGAAAGTGATTTTCACTTTTGAGAGGCGAATGTAAATCACTTCTGATACTGATGTGGCCGCCCCTTGACCTAGGCATTTTCTATACCGAGCATAGAAAAGCGTCGCCGAATCCACTTGGTCTCGACTCATTGCTCATTATGCAAAGCTCAGAATAACCAATCCGCTTGGTCTAGGTTCTATACCTACAGCTCAATGCACACACGAAAAGGGTGTCCCTCGTGACAAAGACTTTTTTTCTAAATGCACATGGATATCCTTTATCCCATATATATATTTTCTTTAAATTGTCACTACTATTTCCACATGTCACACACTAAACTTTGGATTTATCCCATATATATATATATCCACTACTATTTCAACATGTCATATATTAAACTTTGGATGAGCCAAAAACGCTAGAATAAGGGGAGTAGCTTATACGAACTCCATTAAACATTATTTCAAGGGTAATACTTATTTTATATCGTGGATTTACAGTTACCACTATTATTTTAGACCTTGTCTACATTCAACATTTTACACGAGGCCACTAAAGCCTAATCAAAGGAGGTTTCTTTTTTTCTGATTTTGTGAGTTTGATTCCCTACATAAACTTTTGTAGAAAAACAATCATATACTATACCAATCACAATGATTCTCTTAAGTGTTGGAATTCCCTTCATATGTGGAAGAGAGACCCACTTGGTAGTGGGTATTTATAGAGGGTGTAAGTGGTGTTCTGATGCAATACAATAGTGAGGGAGAGGGCCGAGGCTGATTTTTGCAGGGGTTTTAGAGAAAGAAGAAACAGGAAAGAAAGAGAGAAAAGAGAAAATGAAAGAAAATCTCACCTCATGTGAAGGGTTGTGAGGGAACTTAGGATAACACACTCACTTCAACACACGTGTGTTTTCTTTTCAAATATTCATATTCAACTGTTTTTCATTGATCAAAATGTGACCTTTAAATAGGTATTACATAGAGAATAAAATAAAATAAAATCCTATATTCTAAATCTTTTAACAAAATAAATTTGCTAAATAAAAACACTTCTAAAGAAAACATAAAGAATCTTGTTGGCACCATATTTGGTTTGTTGGCCAAGTTATTGGGTCCCACAAGATCTCAAACAATCTCTCAAAATATTCTCTACAAAACTTCCTAAAAATCCTAAACTTGCTAACCAAGTTTTCTAAAATATAAAACTTTCTATAAACTTACTTCCCTAAAAATTAAAACTACTAAAACTTAAGACTTTGTAAAAATAATACTATTCCCATTTTTGTTGACACCCCTTTGGTAATATGACCATAACTTTCCCAAATCATCTCGGATTTGTACAATCTTGGTCTCATTAGAAAGATAACTAAATAACCTATTTAATAACCCCAAAATCAAGCAACAATATCAAGTTTTGGCCAGAGAAAAATTGGGTCCAAAGTTAAAACAAGATTACAACTAAAAACCCAAAAAAAATTGAACTAACCATGACACTGGCCTTATTACAAAATTTCCACTAATTAAAAAAAAAAGGGTGAACTAGTGCACGAGGCTCCCGGTAACGCGGGGTCTGAGGAGGGCAAGATGTACGCAGCCTTACCCCCATTTCTAGAGAGGCTGTTTCCATGACTCGAACCCGTGCCACCAGGGATGCTAACGGTAAGCCTTACTGTTGGGCCAAGCCGCCCTTTAAAATCTCCACTAATTAATGCTTCTAAAATAAGAAAATAATAGAAAAATAAATTACTTTACTAAACTTGACAAAAAGGACTATCCATGGTCCTCTAACTTCTTCTTGACATGGTATGCTCTTGCGCCACCCTCTGATTCCCTTCTTCCTTATCTCTTAAAACCTAAAGATTCCCTATTGTTTTGCCTAAAACATCCATTAAAGAATCTTTGGTTTTCTGAAATTTCATGATTTGACAAAACAATCCTTATCCAAATCTCATGAAATTTGAACTGTAAGACCTTTGTACCATGGTATCAAATGTCTTGAAATGTCTTATATGTCCCCCGATAAATGTTCATGTCTACAAGGACTGACACGACATATTTCTATACCAACATGAAACATTAAGTACATTATAAAAATTCATTTTTCGGTCAACATGATGTACGATGTCGACGTGTTGAGCAAATGTTATCCTTTCGCAGTGTATTATTGCTTAATGTTAACATTGTGTTGTTATGATAAAAAATTATATGAAAAACGATAAATTCCAGATAAAGTAAAAAGGAGATGAAGGAGAAGAGAAGAAAGAAGAAAATGAAGAGAATCTACTTGTTCCCTTATGTTTATACCGTTAGATTATAATATGCTTGTCAACCATTATGTATGCATGTGTACTTTTAAAGAATATTAAAATACAAGTGTACTAAAATAAGTTATCATTCTTAATGAATTCCCTGTACATATGTAGTTAGATTAGAATATGCTTCTAAGTTCCACGATTCTTACAATATCTCTTTCCAATATTTTCGATATATGTTTTATTTTGGCCTGACCGACATTTCCACCGACACTGACTTTTTGAACCTTGCTCTATACACGTCAGAACTTGCACTACAAATTTTGGAATTTCCTGATACGTCAAAAAGATATTTTGATAGTTTTGAACTTTTTTATCCAAATTACAGAATTGCCCTTTTGGTTCTTTCTCTGTAATTTCTTCTTCTTTTCTGTTCTAACTTCTCCTGAGTTCTTTTCTCTGTTTTCCTAAATTTTGTGGTGACTTGTGTTTAAAATTTCAATTATTGAGCTATTTGGGTCAGCACTTTTAATCCATCAAATTATCATAGCTTTTCAGGTATATCTTGCATCGGTTTTACTAGTGGATGAGAAGAAAGAAGAGTAGGTTGAGAGCTATTATCTGAGTAACAACAAAGGTTATAACAATAGTTATTACAGCATCTACAATAAGGCTTCGAAGGGCTGTCAAGAGACTCAAATGAAGTGGTAGAAAGGTTTTAGAAGCAGAAGAGAAAAAAGGAGAGTTTCATGGGGTTGTCAAAAAGGAAAAATACACGAGGTGAAGGGTTGTTCATATGGGGATATATTAGGGAAAAGGTAGTCATTGACAACAGGAGAGAGAGGGGAAGGAAAATAGTCTCATTACTTCAAAGGAGAGAATTGAGAAGAGTCAAACCAGTTTAAAACTATCCGATTAATGAATTGAGTCTCCTCATAAAAAATTCAGGGTTTTGAGAGCCTCAATTTAGACCTATAATTCAAGAGATTGGCATCAAACATATCAAGAAAAATGCACTAACTATGGTCCCCTCATAGTCAACTGTGGAAGATAGCAAGTGGGAGCTCCTTCTGTTGCCACTAACAAGAGCTAAAACAACCATATACCCATTGTAATCAGATCTGACATGATCTGGTGAAGATGATTACCCATCTCTATCTTGACAAATCTCAACCCTACAAAAGAAGAGAAAAAAAGAAACCCACAAACACAAGCACTTGACTAATCTCAAGCCTGACAAAGGAGAGATCACTGCAATGATTATTCTGTGAAGAGAAGTTCCTGTGAAATAGAACAGATGGTAGGGATTCAGACCGGCAAGTGACCAATCTGCTCCAACAAAGATATGATCTGGGGACATTGGAGGGAGAGGGAAAAGATAGGGAGAAAGAGTAATACTGTATTGAAATTGGGGACAAAGAAGGAAACCTCTGACCTTGATAAGAGTCTTCTTTAAGTGAGGCAAGGAAAGGTATTATGTGACTCTAGATGGGTAACATACAACCCCAAAAGGTGAAGTTGAAAGTCTATCATCAGTCTCTTTTTTGACTCATTGATCGATAAAGGTACTGCCACCTATGGTGGTGTAAGTGTAACAGGTGCTTGGTGTCAAGCTGGCATCAACACCAAATAGAGTCGATACACATACAGCACCCACTGTGTCCCAATTCAGGGTTAATCAACAAACTTTTGAATCCCCTGGCTGCCAAACCTAAACTCCTTTGAAACCCTGGTGTAACAGATACAAAAACAAGTGTAGCACAGGTCAGCATCTGAGAAACTAGGAGGTGCTGAGTATTATGAGTGAATTAACCAAGGTAGCATTTGGATAAACTTATTTTTAATAACTTATGACTTCTAGCACTCCAGTAAGTCGTAAGTCTCTATGTTTTTGTGTTTGGTTTGCAAATTAAAAAGTTACTTATGCATAAATCATAAGTAGGAGAGTAGTAGAGAATCAACTTATTTTTAAGTTGGAATCCAACAACTTACCAGATAAACTGAGCCATTGACTTATGTGAAAATTTTGATTGATCGAACCCAATAATTATAAATAACTTATTCTTTACGTCAAAAGTCAATTATAAGCTTATCCAAATGCTACCCAACTCTCCCGATTGTATAATGAGTGAGCTGAGCTATCTGGCAATTCAGCATTTGATTGAATATTAAACCAATTAATTCACCTTCACCTTCAGAATTGTGCTAGCCTCTATATCACAGGAAAGGGTGGAATAGAGATGGGGCAACTACCTGTGGGGTCCTACCCTTGTGTTATGAGATACAGGAATTAATATTCAACATCCCCCCCCCCCCCCAAGAGGAACACTGATCTCTTGGAAAACTCGGGGAATCAGTTGTGATTCCACAACGCATACACGCACGTGCATTGCCAACGCGTGCACACTCATGCACTGCTACATCAGGGAGAATACTTTTACTTCCACAGGGATTCGAATTCGTCACTTGGCTTGGCTCTGATACCATATCAAGAACGAAATAACCAACTCTCCCAAAACCTCAAGGTGTTAGGAGATACCAGAATTAATAAATACTTCAACACTAAGGTGGCATTTGGTAAAAACAAAAAATCACCACCTAAACATAGCTTAAGGAGAAGGTGCATAACACGAACAATGAAGTACACAAAAACTACTGAAGTTAAAATTGAAAAACTAAAGAAGCACAAAAAGAATATATATTAGAGAAGTCAATCTCATGATAAAATAATCTAAAAATAGTATTTTTAGCAAGAGAACAAACTCAAATCTCAGAACACTGATGTCTGCAAAAATAAGGCAAGGATGGTAACCTTTTTTTATTTTCAACCATCATTATTAGAGTGAAAGTTTAGAAGGTGATAAACCCATTCTACCTTTATAATAACAGGGACAACTTTAGGAAGACTAATAGGTAATAGCAATCCTCTGCGAGCCAATTCAGCTAGTGCTAAACAACCTCCATGCCATGAACCATCGCCCTGTAAAAATCATGATACATCTTATATCAGCAGAAAATTAGTCCCCAATATTACTACATTGAATAAAACAAGGGGAAAAAACACTCAACTTATTGTATTCCTAACATCTGTAACTTCTAAAAAAATTTAACATGTGAGCATGCTGGTCATTGCAAAGGAAGACATTATAAAAAAACACAGGATTAAAAAGAATAAGGTGTTAACCTCGCCTGGTGAGAAAAGCTCCAATACAGATGACAGTACTTCATCTGCAAGGGCAGATGTCAAATGTGCAGTTATGCGTCCAATACCTTTTGCTGCAGACCAGCGAACAACAGTGTCCTGCACTACCAACAATCACATCTTTCACATTGATATTGCAACATAAATGTTGAAGTCAATCTGAGGAAAGTTTCATTGACTTAAAGTTTTCCTTGGGCATCCAACCACATTTTTATGTGAAATATGCATAGCTTATAGTCTTCAATATTTTTCTTTTTCTTTTTCTTTCTATTTTTTGGTAAGAATTTATCAGAGAGAAGGGGAAACCCCAGAAAATACATAACCCAAAGGAAACTAACCAACTAGCCCAAGCACACCCATTAATGATTTTCTAAAACCCAATCAAGATAATTAACAGGAGCAAACCCAAAAACAAAAAAACAAAAACAAAAAAATGCAACCCAAAAAGTGGCCACACCCAATATACTCAACTCAACAACGAAGCAAATAATCCTCCTAAGAACACAGAGACCCACCCAATAAGAACAACCGCCAGCAACCAATCCCAATAAATAATACTCAAGATCCACTAGGGCAGAGAAAAGTGGAACTCACAGTCTAAGACGTCTGCAAATTTATTCCAAAGACCCAAAACTGTCCTGGCAGCCTAGAAGGTTACACTACAAGAGTCAACTTTTACCATTTAATCAAAAATAAATGACTTGAGCAAGTACCTAGTAGTCCGGAAATCACAAAATGAATTCATAGTATCAACCATAGGATTAGTTTTACACAAGAATAAAATCAAGAACATAATGAAATCCTCTGTTACACATACCGAATCTCTCAATCCTGATAATAATAACTCGATTATCTCCTCTACAATTTCTGGAACATCCATATCATCTTCTCGCAGGTAACTTGCATTTTGTTCTGAATTACAGGAGTCCGCATTCTGACCATGACTGCATTGATCATGTTTACCAGTCACATTCAGCGAAATACTCCCTCCCTGTGAGCTATTTTTTCCCTGCATGAAGAAGATCAACCAAAAGAATGCTATCAGAAAAGGGTCTACTTAGTGCTCTTAATATATCTACACTTACACCTAGGTTGAGTTCCTTATGTACCAATTTTCAAAAGAACCTCTCCCCTGGAAGAGGTTGAAAAGAAGCTAGAGATAAACTAATATACAGAAAGACTGTAGAAGATGCACGAAAGGGAACCTGAAACAACATATCTCAATTAACAGCAGCCTAGACATGGAAAAATATAAACCTAAGATCTAGCCACAGAGTTTCAACATCTATAAGACTATAACACAAGAACTCAGAAAATTAAGAAACCAAGCAAAGACAAAAGAAACATATTTCTAAGTTTTAATCATCAGCAGAACAGCTGCCAACAAGAAGGTTGACATAAAAAATAATAATTTTAAATAAAAAAAGAAAACAGATATAGCAGTAGAAATTTGGTACCAAGTTTTTTTTATAAGAAAAGAAAAAACTATTAAAAGAAGGGGATAAGGGATCTAAAAACCAAAAAAAAAGATGGCTATACAAAGCAGCCCAGACAGACCCAAAAAAACAAGGCATACAATGAATTACAAAATGCCATTCCCTCTTAAGAATTTCTATACCCAAACCCTGGAATTTTTTACGATTTAGAGCCCAAAAAAAAATTCTCTTTAGCTTTATCAAAAACCTTATAAGCTGGCTGAGATAAAATTCTAAAGATTCTATTGTTTCTTTCTGACCATATGACCCAAGAAACACTCTCCAAGGCAGCTCTCCACAGAATAATTCCTTTGGTAGAAAAGTCACAAATCTGCCACAACTCCCAAAATAAAACTTGAAAAGTCTAACTTCATGGTCAGCTAAACATCTGACCACAGAGTTGAATCAACCATAAAAGTGAAACATATTGATGTGGACATGAAAGACCACATGGGGCTCACATGCCTCTTGGTGGGGTCCACATGAGAGGACACATGGTGACACACATGTAGGACTTTCTTTGGCAAATTAACAGAATCCTTAGTCCATGATTAGAGTCTTTTATTAGTTATTTTACTCTTTTATAATTTTATTTCATGTTTTATAATTTATTAGAGATTAGGACATTGGTGTCAATTTATTATTGTTTTGAGATTTTTTTGTCATCACCTATTGTGATAAAATAAGAGTGGTCGATCACTTGTAAGAGAGGCCACGATTTGGGTTTTTAATCTTTTTTTTATTTTAGAAAGTGGGTACTACAAGTCCCATGTATGAGTCTTTAGGTTAGTTTCTAATTCCATTTTTTTTTTTGCTGCTCTTTAGAAGGGAGGGTAAACCTATGTAATCGACAATGACTGGATTGAAATAATAAGAATTTTTCTGGGTTTCTTCTCTCTTCAATTGAGTGATATCCCCTCTTCTTCAAGTGTGCCTTAAACTTGAACCTGGTCAGGGATTCTCCAGGTGAGGGATAGGGTCTTTCCCACAAGTTATTTCTCCTTCCTTCTTTCCCTATTATTCTTTTCTTCTTCTTTCTTTCTTTCTTCTTCTTCTTTTCTCTTTTTCTTTTATTTTCCTGTTTGTTCCCTGGTTTTACACCATGAACGAATCAGAGAACCTTATCCAGAATCCATCTAGATTGATGTTCTTGATTCCATGACACTGAAACCCATGTTTCCCATCTTCCTTCACTGATTCACTTAAAGAACTCCAGGGAATCCTTCCCTATATCTTACAGCCAGACCATTACACCCTATCCTTTTTATGTCTCAATTTCAACTTCTTTCCCTTCATACTCCATGTCCTGCAGCCTCTTCACAATCACCACAACCTTGTTGTTCCTTGGCTAAACCCATCGTACAGCATTATGTCTCTATTCTTTTTCTTTCTTTATTAAGAATCAAAGCCTTTATTCCAATCCAATTGCCCAACCCATGTTTGAAGAATGTTCTGAACCAGTTTAATGATCCACCAACCCTATTGTGTGCTGTGCTGCATCACATATACCCATTAATCCCATCTATAATGCCAACCAATTTATCAAAAAAAATCCTACCAATCTGCAACTCCAGGTAGCTCCCAGTTGCCACGTAAAATGAAAGATTGGGCATGAAAATTCCCTGCCAACAAGTACCACAAATCTCATAACCCCTGGAACCTATGCATCAACTAGGAACAAGTCCCACCCTCCAGCAAGCCAATATAGGCTACTAGGCAGTAACAGCTCACAAGGGACTGGAGTGCCATTAAACCTTATCAACTCAAGGTTATTGTAGGTCTTCGCATCAAAATTTATATTGATACACCATTACCATAAAAAAATCAGATATTGGGGCACCAAAAAACCATTTCACACTCAGGCCAGAGAACCCTGGACATGGTAAAGTGAAAATTCCTTCTCAGCCATTTTGAAGGTCCCAATTGACATTGATTCAGATGAGCCAGATGGGGAAGTCATAGTTCCAAAGGTAAAGCGATGGAGACATGGAGCTGCACATGGGGTCCCACATTGTATGTGGATGGGTCCCATGCAATGGAGGACCATATTTGATAGTGTGGAGCATGTTTTAGAGCTGTTTTATATTTATTTTTATTACTTTTCAGCATATTTCAAGTTGTAGAGATCTTATTAAAGGTTTAATAAAGTAGGGTTTAATTGCAATTAGTGGAGTTTAGAGGGAGTTATTAATGAATTTCTTATTTTAGTAAAAGGGGTTAGTTGTTAATTTGTGTTTTAATGGGCTGAAATGTGTAATTTTCTTAGTGTGGGGGGCATTATAAACCTTCCCCACGTTAGAATTGAGATGAATGAATTTGGATTGAACTTTATGTCATTTTCTTGATTTTCACACATGGAGGTGTCGTTTTCTTGCTTTTCACGCATGGAGGTGTTCTTCAATGTTCGTGTGTTGCTGGAAAATGGGGAATGGGTCTTGATGTATTGTATTCTTCTACTGTAATGCATGTCTTTCTAGATGATCTGGATTAGTGCCTTCGAGCATCTTGTTGTTGTATTTTTTTCCTCCTCTTTTTCTAATAAAAGTCGTTAATTATCCCAAAAAAAAAAAAACATTGTAGATCATCGTATCCTATGAGTAAGAGTAAGAGTATACCTCATTTTTTTATTGTCCATTCTGATGTGTACAATCCTACCCATGTAACTTCTTTATTTGGTCATTGCTATTTTGTTACATTTGTGGATGACTTTACTCGTACTATTTGTTGCATGCTAAACATTAGGTGTTTTCTATTTCAACTGTTTCATAAGATGGTAGACACTTAATTTGATTTTAAGATTCGTATTATTCGTTCTGATAATGGAGGTGAATATATCTTTTGCTTTCTCTTCCCCTCTTAACATGGCATTCTTCATCAAACCACCTGTCCAAGGACTCCTGAGCAAAATGTTATTGATAAACAAAAGAATCACCATTTGTTAGAGATTACACGTGTCTTGTTGTTTACTATGCATGTTCCATATGTTTTTTAAGTAGATGCTCTTTGGACTGCTGCCTTATTGTTTACTATGAATCGGATGCCCACTTGGATTATTGATTTCCAGTCTCTTATTTCTTATCTCTCTAGTTCTGATCTTTGTTCCCCCCTTCCTCCCAAAGTGTTTTGGTGCATTTGCTACATCCATGTTCTGAAGTTAGATTACTCCAAGTTGGACCCCAACGCTCTTAAATGCATTTTCCTTAGGTATGCTCCAAATCATAAGGGATACAATTGTTATCATCCCTCTACTTAGAAGCGCATTATTGCCATAGATGTCACCTTCTATGAGACTATTTCCTTCTATCCTAGTCATCCTCACCTTCAGAGGGAAAAACGTAGTGTATATGAAGATGAGATTGTTCTTCCTCTACCTATTCTTCCATATTCCCTTGATATTGATGGTTATTATAACAAGGAGGAACAAGAAGTTTTTCCAAAGGAGGCATAACCTACTAAAAAGAAATGATGGACGAAAAACTTTACTCATGTGTTTGTTAGACAAAGGTAGAAGGTTGCTCCTAGCTCTCATGTGTCTCTCCAACAAGTCGCCTCCTCTCTAAATATTGTTCCCTCCATTCCTCCCAATGATTCTCATTTGTCCATTAACATTAAAAAGAATACCCGTGCTAGCACTCAACACCCCATTGCCAACTATGTGTGTTATGACTCTTTGTCTCTTGAGTTTAGGGCTTTCACTACCTCTTTGTTCCATGTTTCTATTCCATGCAATGTTCCCCAAGCTCTTTCCCAATCTCAATGGCGAAAGGCAATGCAAGAAAAATACACGCACTTAAAAAGAACAAGACATGGGATGTTGTTGACCTTCCAAGAGGAAAGGAGTCGGAAAGGTGTAAGTGGGTATTCTCAGTGAAGCTCCAACCAAATGACACTATTGAACGATATAAAGCTAGGTTGGTAGCCAAGGGATACACTCAGAATTATGGGATTGATAACCAATAAACCTTTGCTTCAGTCGCAAAAACAAGTTTTGTTAGGATCCTGATCTCAATAGTTGCAAATCAAGGTTGGCCATTGTTTCAACTAGATGTCACGAATGTCTTTCTTCGTAGAGATCTAGAAGAAGTCTACATGAGATTATCTCGTAGTTTCTAGCTATCCACAGGCAAAGGGAAGGTGTGTCATTTAAAGAAAACACTCTATGGCCTCAAATAATCTCCTCCAGAATGGCTACAGATAATGCCAAGCTGACCTTACACTCATTGTGAAGTTTCAGCAAGGGAAGGTTACAGCTCTTATTGTCTATGTTGATGACATTGTGGTTATGGGTGATGATCATTACGAGATCAATCACCTACAAGGTTTTCTTGGAAAGGAGTTTGAAACCAAGGATCAAGGCCTCTCAAGTACTTTCTTGGAATGGAAGTTGCCAAGTCCAAAGATGGCCTCTTCTTATCTCAACGCAAGTATATGTTAGATTTCCTTCAAGACTCTGAGATGCTAAGGTGTAAAACTTGTAAAACTCCCATTAAGTCTAACTATCGCATGCATGCAAATGAGCGCCACAGACTTATTGATATTGGACGTTACCAGATATTTGTAGGGAAATTGATTTATTTGACCATGATTAGGTCAAATATCTCTTATGCAGTTAGAGTGGTCGGCCAATTTATGCATGCTCCTACAACCAAACATCTTAAGGTAGCATACCGCATTGTTTACTACTTGAATAAGAGTCTAGGTCTAGGACTTCTATATCGTAGAAGACATAAATTCCGAGTTGGGGCTTTCACTGATGCAGATTAGGTAGGATTTGTAGATGATAAAAGTACTACTTCTGGTTATTGTACCTTAGTTGGAGGTAACCTTGTTTCTTGGCTTAGCAAGAAGCAGTCAGTCGTAGTCCAGTCAAGTGCAGAGGCAGAGTACCAAGCCATGGCACATAGGATTTGTAAGATGCTATGGATATGTGGTTTCTTGAGAGAGTTGGGATTCTACTCTTATGGTCCTATGCCATTGTACTATGATAGAAAAGTAGCCATTAGCATTGCTCACAATCCGATTCAGCATGACAAAATGAAACACGTTGAGGTTGATAGACATTTCATAAAGGAGAAGATGCAAACCAAGCAAATTTGCATTCCCTTTGTAAAGACCGGAGATCAGTTAGCCGATGTGTTTACTAAAGGATTGTGTAGTCCTAGCTTTAGTAAATTATTTACAAGTTGGGTATGCACAATATTTACATACCAGCTTCAAGGGAAGTGTTAATGTATATGAGCGTCTATGGGCCAATATGTAAGGGTATATAGATACATTGTACATGAGTGGTATTCTTGTAAATACTTAATGTAGTGACTCAAGTATCCTTTTAATAATTACATTCATATGTATGAGAGAAGTTAAGACTATATACAATTTCCCCCTTTCCTCCACAAACCCTAGTACAAATCTACAGAAATCCGTTGTTAGCTGCGACTATGCTAGACTTCTTCCTCTATACATTTGTTTTCTTGACATCTCAGTACAGATGCAATACATTATATAATAATCATGAAATAACTGTCCAACTTCTTAATTTCTTATCCCCGTGATTACTCTGGCCCCATCTCCACCACAGAACCCCTTTATACCACAATGCCAGAAAATTCTCATATGGGTCCAAGTTCTAATATACAATATGTAGAGATACATCTTTCTAATCTGTTGGGAACCTTACCTCAGCAATCATCAAACTTCGAGACATTAGCAGTACATTTATATTTGCCTATGAAAGAATGGTATCAGCTTCCAAGGCCACACCTTCTCAAAATGCATGTGCAGCATAAGAGCTTGGACTAGTTTAGAAATTGGCCAAGCAAACAAGCTATAAGATGTATTATTTTGCACATTCTCTACAGGAAGCAAAACATCTTATACAGATAGCAAAGAAACCCTATCGTATTGAACAAAATTGTTAAAATGTTCAGTTTAAGTTCTAGCTAACGAAGATTTTCAAGTTTTCCCTTTTCTTCCCTGAGTAAAGATACTGTCTTAATGCACAAATGGAAGCTAATGATTTTCTCCTATGCACAAACAAATGCTGATACACACTATCTTCGGCCAAAAGTCAGCTTCAACATGCCAAACAGTGATAATTGTAAAACAGTGATAATTGTATCCCATGACACGTAGAAAAGCGTGGGGATCCAGATATAAAGTAAATAACACTTGCTTAAAACAAATGCTGGAAGTGCAGATAAAAGGAAACTATAGAAGAAAACAACTAAGAATATATGTAACATTAGAAAGCAAGTGTAGATAATTTATGGATACCATACAGATAATACAAGAAAAAAAAATAATAAATCATAGAAATAAAGGTCTTCCAATGTAACCAAATACTGAAGAATTTGCGGACCATGTAGCGCCATGAAGGAGAACGATGAGGGAGGCAAGTAAGCCCAATGCGCTGAGTTAATTTGACCAGAAACTTGCGAAGTAAAGGACTCCGAGCTGCAGTGTTGGACTTGATCAAGATTGCAGTATCGTTCCAAACAATAGGAACTAAATCAAGTAAAACTTTTCGACTACCAGCCTGCACCAGCATAGAGCTCAAGACAAATAAATAAATAGGTGCTAGAGGTGCAAGCGCTAATTAACAGTAACCAAAAATTCCAAGTTGTAATAAAACAAGGAAGATAAAATAGCCACTTACATGACTTACAAGGCAAAGAAAGACTGCCACATTTTACCAGAGTTCTGGAATCTAATCATTTTGCTTCTTTAAAGTGTGCTATTAAAGATTAACCGTTGAAATAAAGCTATTCAAAGTCTGAAAGAACATAATCTTAAGAGTGCTGTGTAGGGCTGTCAATTATCTGGTTATATATCTGTATTCAGTCTGCTTAAAGCGAATACAGATGCATCTATATCCAATTGGTTTATTTGGCTAAATATCCATATCCATTTAATTAAATATATATGACTCTGAGTCGAATAAGGGTGTTTCTTGAAATAAACAGGGTTAAAGAGGCTCGGTGTCTAATAAGGATAGAGTATCCAAATTAGAAATTGGGCTTCGATGAATTTCAATTAGCAATTGGGCTTAGTACATTGTTCCTATTCTGGTTCATCCTGCTATAACTAATATTTATATAACAATATTGTACTGTTATGTAGAATACAACACATGAATACCTTAACCCTCAGCCTGGCCCATTTCTCATCTCCCATTCCCATTTCGTATGAAAGAAAGTTGAAACCCCCCCAGTAGCCATCTCCCCTTCTCTAGTTGAACTCCACTAATCGTCTTCCATCTCTATAGTTCCTATGTCCTTATTGTTTTTGTAAATATCCAAAATTCAATCCGATATGTGTAGCCTGTTTAGACTCAACAGGTTCAGTTTCCTAATAGCACAGGCTTGTCACACGTGGCAGTTGTGGTGGCATGACCAAAGGTACATGTGTTCAACCACCACACCCTCTTCACATGGAAAAAAATTCAGCCCAGGTGACCACATTGTTGCAATAAAAGAACCATATTAAATGTTAATTCTGAGGACACCATAGAGTTCTCATGCAAAATTTAAGAAATCTGAAACCGTAATCAGAAGCATATTAAATGTTAATTCTGAGGTCAACTTTGTAATCGCCAAAAAAAAATACAATAACCCTTCCTTGTGATTAAAACCCCAGAAACAGAATCTGTATTTCACATTTGCATAGACCTGATAGGCGGGCTCAGCAGTATTAAGAAAAGCTCTGTTCTTCCTCTAACCAAATGGACCCGCAGACTGCCAAAAGGGGACATCTCCACAGCTATCATGTCCTATTCCGAGTGACTTGTATTCTTTTTTTTTTTTTAATCTGTTGTACTTCTCTTTTCCTTTCTTCTAATAAAATTACGGACATGGTATTTATAAAAAAAATTCTCTGAGACATGGATTCCTTAGCATCCATATAGTAAAGCAAACATAGATGAAATAATCCATGCAACCATGTTGTGTTTCAGATCGAATTCTAGATGCATATGTAGCGGGATGCCATCTTTAGAAATCAAAAATTGCAGTAGACAAATTGTGCATTAGCATACATTGACCATTATTATAATTAACAAAATCAGTTAATTTCCATTAACAGGTAAAATTTGAATTTCCTCATTGACTTTCATTATTGCCAAAGTGTTGGGGATCGTTTATGCCAGAAGCCTACCGATCTAGCCAAAAAAGAAGAAAGAAATAATAAACAAAGAACAAATGGCAAGCACACCACAAACACAGGATTTAAGTGGAAAACCCCAAGTTGGGGAAAAACCACGGAGCCGCAAAGAAAGCTTCACTATCTTTTGGAAGAATACAAGAGTTTTCTCTCAATCTCTCAATAAACCACACTTTTCTCACAATATTTTCACTCTTATTTAAACCCTAGACAGCAACAGAATTCTTAAATACATCATAGAGGTCGAGCTAGGGAAGAGTCCTACTCTCCCACGTACCTTCCAAAAAAATTTCACCAAAAATAGCTGCCGGATTGATCCGCCCAAAACATGTGGCTCAATCCGGCCCAAATCGATCTGCACGTTTGGGCGAATTGATCCAGCGTGATGCTAGATTTTGTTCTGCACAATCCCGAGGCTCCCTAGATCGATCCGCCTGTTTTGGGTGGATTAATCCACGCTCCCTTACATGGACCGTTCCAGGGCCCTTCAGTTCGTTCGAATGTGCCAAGCTGCTCACTTGCGTCTTCGTCCTCCTTGCACATCAAGCTCCACTCCAACACAAAGAAGCTACATTTAAGTTCCTCTGGTACGTATAGTAGTGGTATTAACAAGGCATCATCCAAAATTCCAAGTGTACCCATATCCCTTGAAGAAAAGCACCAAACCCATATCTCACTAGGCTCAGACTCATACCACACAACTGGGGTAAAAGAACTCACTACCAATAGGTACCACCATGCATAAAGCACTGTCTAACCAACACCAAAACAGTACCCTCTCCTCTCTGGAACTCTTAAACCTCCACCTGTAATGTTGACAAAGGGAGACAAAACAGGCTGAAATGTCTTCAAATCAATAGCAGTGGGTTCCACGTAGATTAACGTTCAATAGAATGTGCTTTATTCTCTACCTCCTGTAAATAGTTACAAGCATTAGAAGAGAATTTTGTTCCATAACTGAATCAAGCAAGTGTTGTATTACATGGATATATGGGGTTACACATGTAAGGGTGCATGTCTTGTCATTGTACTGTATAAGGGTATAATTGTAAATTCCTGTAGATGTATTCTTTGTTGTGTTGATATATGAGACAAAGTATGTGAAAGGGTATCTAACACTCTCCATATGTATTCTATTTTCCCCAATTCCTTCTGCTTTTCCTTCTCCATATGTATTCTATTTCTTCTTCTTCTCCAAACTAGAACCATAAATATACAGAAATTTACTTGGTATAAGAGCCAGGTTAGAGCCAGAAGGGTTTGAATAAACCAAGTCATCACTAATGTCCACAACCGTATTACTGACATCAGCATCCCTATGGACTGCTACAGTGACCAGAGTGGAAGAATGTAGATCCTGTTAGAAGATGGTTTAACGTAATTTTTATCATTTTTCCCGAATTTTTCAAGGCCTCAAGTATGATATATGGGCTTCCTTCTCTAGAAACAATGAAAGTCCAAATTCATTTAGATCTATTTGTGCACCAGCTTAAAGGTTTTTTGTTGTGTTTTTTCAAAAGTGGATGGGTCGTTTTTTACCTAGAAACCTTTTGAAACAAGTCCCAAGTTGTTAGGAGGAGATTTGAGTGTTTTATGAGTGTTTTTCCCAAGTATATTTGATGCCTAGCTTTTTTTTTTTCAATTTTCTGAGATTTTTTTGGGTCAATAGTGCTCCTTTCTTCCTCGTATGCGATGTTGCTGGCCTAATGCAATGTTTTAGCTTCTTGTTGGCAATTATGGATTATTCTGTGGTGTTTCGTTGTGGAAAAAGGGGTGTATAAACCCATATTTGGCTATTTGAGGATTGTGGAATGCTAGTTTATCGCAGGAAGAGCCTGTAGAGTGGTTTATTGCCTTGCTAATAGTGTTGTGAGCTTGAGTGAATTATGTTGGGTGCTCTTTGGCTGGTTTCTTACAAAGTTGGCATGGTGTGTTCGATAGTGACCTCTATCAAAGTCTTGCAATTGTATGCTTCAGCTGGACTTTGTGTTGGTGTGGGGTGTATTGTTTTGAGTGACTGTAGTTGCTTCGGTTCTTTGCTAGTGGCTATTTCTGGTGGTGTGTAAGTCAAGTAATCATGGATGTTCTTCTGTGCTGATTATTGTTTATTACATCAGTGTATTGTGTTGATTATACCTCTTTATGATGTATTAGAGCAGTGTTTTTAGTGGCCCTTTATTGTTGTATAATGTGTTGGACTTCTTTGCTCGATAAATTAATGTGTTGGGCTTTTGATAGGCAGCAGTGTGTCAGACAATTTATTGAGTTCGATCTTTATCTGCAGAGGACAGTGACTCCATTTGGTGATGACTGAGACAGTGCGAGGTTGTTTTTGTACTTACGATGGACCATGGAATCCTCCACCCTGCCTAGTGGTGGCTAGCTTGTTGGGTTCTGGCTATTGTGATTTCACAAGGTGAAGTCTCGGGTGGTGAGCAGAGTTTGCCTGATGTTGTTTGGTTGACAATTGTGCTTATTGTTGGCTGTGCATATTCTTGGAGCATATCACAAGCATGTTAGCCCTCAATTCTCTAGAGTTCTCTATGGCCAAAACAGCCCCCACATAGAGATCTATGATACAGTCTCAGCATGACAGTGTTCTCTTTGCATGTTCTAGAACTTCATTCTCTTCCCACTGTATCCTGTCCAGTCATCATTGGATTTTTTTTTTATAAATAACAAATTTTATTAAGAAAGAAAAAGGAACAAAAACAAGAAGCAGCCCAACAACAAACCCAACAAGGCTAAACTAGGCTAGACATACACCCCAACCAAAAGAAAACAGCAAACTAACAATCCGGCACAGAATCCACAACAAAAACATAGTCCTACATCACTCTCCATTTAGCCACCCTATCAGCCAGAGAATTCAGCTCCCATGGAACGTGCACTAGATCCACCTTGAACTCTTTCACAAGATCTTTAATTTCACACAGAATCTGGCATAGAATCCCCCAACAAAAATATAGTCCTGCATCACACTCCATTTAGCCACTGTATCAACTAGAGAATTAAGCTCCCTTGGAACATGCACGAAATCCACCTTGAGCTCTTTCACAAGATCTTTCACATCCTTGGAATATTGATTCGGGAGCATCCCATCATATAACTAGTATGTCTAATCTTTATTATTTATATCGTGTTTCTTCTAGCCGTAATAAGGACCATAAGTTACGCATTGCTTATGGTTTCTTATCCACAGTCATTGGTATTGGTTACATCCCTCTTACCTCATCTTTGCCATTGTTCTCTGTGTTTCATATTCCTAACTTTAAGTTGAACATTGTTTGGTCAGTCGTATTACAAAAGACTTGAATTGTAGTGTTACTTTCTTTCCCTCCGATTGTATTTTTCAGGAACTAAAGATGGGGAAGACCATTGGTCGAGGCTATGAGGAGCAGGGGCTGTAACCTACGGATAATTGTTTACCCGCATCACTCTCCTTACTCTTTGTGTTGCTGATGTTGTTGTTTTTTAGACTTTGTTGAGAAAAGCCAAGTCTTTGAGTTGCTTGCAGGCCTTAATCCAAAGTTCGAGCCAGTTAGGAGCCAGCGCCTTTGTCATGATACACTTTTGTCCCTATCTAAGGTTTACTCCTGCCTCCATTGTGAGGAGCATTGTAGGAGTGCTATGTCTCAATCTATTTCTATGACAAAGCGATCTGCTCTAATGACCGAGATAGGCTTTGTTGTGAGTATTGTGATTGCTCCCGTCATACAAAGGAACGGTGTTGAGACCTACATGGAAAGCCACATCGTGATAGATGGAAGGCCACATCCATCAACATAAAAAATATATGAGATGGCTCTTCCTATTCCTCCATATGTTTTTTATGTTGATGGATGTAGTCAAGGGAGGAAGAACAAGTAGTTGTCCAAAAGAAGAAAGAACTAGTGACAATCACCTAAAAGAAGGCTTAGGTGAAAGATTTCATAGAGGTGTTTGTTCGAAGAAAGAAAAGTGTTTCCCCTGGCTTTGATTCTCATGCGTCTCTCTAACCCGTCTCTCCTTCTCCAAGTATTGTTCCTACCATTCCTAATGATTTTCATCTTCCTATTGCTATTAGGAAGGACCCCATTCTTGCACTAAACATGCCATTGTTAATCATGTGTGCTAAGAGTCTTTATCTACTGACTACTATGTTTAGAGCATTTTCCAACTTCTCTTTTGTTTCATTCCATGCAATGAATCACAAGCTTTTTCTCAGCCATAGTGGAGAAAAGCAACAAAGGAGAAAATGAAGGCCTTGAAGAAAAAAAAACCAGTATTTGGGATGTTGTGGACCTTTCCAAGAAAATGAGTCTTTAGGGTGCATATGGGTGTTTTCTATGAAATTCCAAACCGATGGAACTGTATAAAGATACAAGGCCAAATTAGTATCTAAAGGCTATACACAGACATATGGGATAGATTACCAGGAAACCTTGTGGAAAGATGAATTCTATTTACATATTGATCTCTGTTGCAGTCAATCAAGGATGGCCTTTGTTCCAACTTGATGTCAAGAATGCATTATGCATTCCTTCATACAGATTTTTAAAAAGTTAATATGAGATTTCCTCTAAGGTTTATTCATTCTACTGAAAAAGGGGAAAGTATTTCGCCTAAAAAAGGCTCTATATGGGCTTAAACAATCCCCTAGAGCATAGTTTGAGAAATTCCATGGTACCATGCTCAAGAATGGGTATAGACAATACTAAGCTAATCACACTCCCTTCGTCAAGCTTTAAAAGGAAAGGTGATAGCTCTTATTGTTTATGTAAATGACATTGTTGTTATAAATAATGATTGGAGTGAGATCAATAACTCGAAGAACCTTTTGGGCAAGGAGTTTGAGATCAAGGACTTAGGACACCTCAGATACTTTCTTGACATTGAGGTTGCTACATCCAAGAAAGTTATATTCTTATCTCAGCGCAAGTATGTGCTAGATCTCCTCCAGGACTCCGGTATGTTACTATGTTAGTGTAGACATTGTGAGACTCCTTTTGAATCAAATCATTACCTCTAAGCAGATGAAGATAATCGATTTATTGATATTGAACATTGTCAGAGATTGGTGAGGAAGTTGATCTACTTGACATTTATTAAACCTGACATTTCTTATGTTATTTGGGTTGTTTGTCATTTTGTGCATGCTCCCCTACAAAGTATCTTGAAGTGGCATACTCTATTATTCGATATTTGAAGAAGAGTCTAGGTCAAGGGCTCTTGTAAGTCAAGCACAAGGATTTCCAGATTGAAGCCTTCACTGATACAAATTGGTTAATTTTCATGTCTGCTAAGAGGTCCACAGGCTATTGTACCTTTGTGAGAGATAACCTTGTTATATAGCGTAGCAATAAACAAACAATCGTTACAAGATCAAATGCATAAGCTGAATTTAGAGCCATTAACACATGAGATTTTTGAGATCTTATGGATTCATGGCCTCCTGAGAGAGTTAGGATTTAGCTCCCAAGGTCCTATGAACTTGTATTGTAACAATAAGATTGTGATCAGTATTATTCACAATCACATTCAACATGATAAGACCAAACACATTGAGGTTGGCAAGCACTTCATCAAGGAAAAGCTACAAACTGAGCAAATATGCATTCCCTTTGTGAAGGCTAAAGACCAATTAACAACTTTTTTTACCAAAGGCCTATGTAGTTGTAGTTTCTATAAGTTTGTTGACAAGCTTGGTATGCATAATATCTACATACCAGCTTGAGGGAAAGTATTGACGCGTAAGGGAGTATATGGATACATTCATGTAAGGGTATACTTGTAAATACATTTATTTCCACGTGTCCTTGTACCCCTTTCTGTTCTAATATGTTAACAAGAGTATGTGAAAGAATCTCTAACTATCCGTACATATTCTAACCACAATACCTTTCTTCTTCTTCTTCTTCTTCTTCTTCTTCTTCTTCAAACCCATAGTTCAAAATCTCGCGCGATACAGGCCGTATCGTGCGAGACGTACCAGTATCGCAGGTGTGCGACACGATACCCCCATGTACAGCGAAATATCGTGATCTGGATAGGTTATCGCGAGACGAATCGCGTATCGCGCATGCGTCTCGCGATAACATGTCCAAAATGGCATTTTTTTGCTTAAAATAGCCTGAGTATCGCGATACGGGGGAGTATCGCGTGCCGCGTCTCGCAGATAACCACCCCCGTATCGCAATTCACTAAAAACTTTAAAAATCTTGTTTTTTTCACAATTTCTTACTTCATTTAGCTTCTAGAGACTAAATCTAAGACTCCATTTGAGTCTATTTTGTTTGAAAAGGGAGATTTGAGCCGGATCGAAGGATCGAACCCGAAACCCCAAATTTTGACAAAAACTTCAGTAATCTCTTTATTTCTTCTCTATTGCTTGTAAAGTTTTTATATGTTATACATTTCTGATAGATCTACACATTCATG
>JAOXJP010019011.1:0-17396 GCA_025762735.1 Platanus orientalis | reverse complement strand
TCAATGGCCAGTTCTAAGCAACTTTGTAAGTAGAGACAATGTTACGAAAATCTAGTGATTTTACCAAATTGGCTAGATGGTAACTTAAGGAAAGAAAATGGAAGATAGTGTTGCAAACCCCAAGAATCAGCTCAAGTGCTTGTAGCGTAAAAACCACAAAAGACCACAGAAAAGAAAAAAAAATGGATAAAATACACAAGTTTATTTTATTTTATTTTTGTTCATGCAGTATGCTTAAGCCGCTTGATCAGATCTGTAGCAAAAGCATTGAGAGCCCAGAAATCTTAAAATGTTGTAATTTTGAAGCTTTTAGATAGTTTCCCGGAAGCAGTCTTAACTTTTCTTTTGAAAACCACCCAACAGAGTGTAGAACACGTTTCTAAAATTTTGACTGATTTTTTTATTTCATGACCTGTTTTTTTATTTGGTGTATCGATTATATACATTATGAAACTTTTCTCAATGACTATGCTTGATGAAAATTTCCAGGTAGCATCCTTCGATCCACCCAGAAAACTGCTTCCTACTACATTTCATTCCTTTTTTTCTGCCAGCCTTGGTATAGTGGTGGGATTTGGACATAGCCGCCCATCATTTCCTATAATATTTCGTTACTTTTTACAAGCCTTGGTATAATGGTGAGGAAGGGAACATACTTTATAATAACTATGATGTTTATCATAATGAAACAATACAACCACACAGCCATATGTCGCCACTAGCTTACAGGCTGGACCCTTAAAATGTGGTGGTGAGGCATACATAAATGGAGAATGATAAAAAGAAGGATAAACAGTGTCCAACGTCCTAAATCCGCTACTACACAGGGCGCAGGTCCATCCAAGATATGGTCAAGGTCAAGGTCAATGGATTGATTGTCCAGACCCATGGATTGGTGGACAAATACGCTCTGGTGCAAGGGCCAAGAATTAACTAGTTGCAACCTCAGCTTCAACATATTATCTCCGAAAACGAGAGGAACTTTCTCATCAACCAAAATAAATTGACGAATTTTGGGAGAGAGAGAGAGAGAGAGAGAGAGAGAGAGAGAGAGAGAGAGAGTAGGGTCATGGAGAGGCTGAGTGAATCAGCGGTAATTGGGACAGTAGCGCGTTTGCTTGAATTAGCCCTCCGTGCATGGTTTGCAGAGAGTCCTCTGCACATAGCATGTCGGATTGGGCATGTTGATATGGTGAGAGAGATTCTGAGTCGTAATCCTGAATTGGCCTTTGAGTTGAACTCGCAAGGATCTTCACCTCTACACTTGGCCGCGGCAGAAGGGCATGTAGAGATAGTAAGAGAGCTGTTAAAGATCAACGCTTACGTTTTCCTACTTTGCCATAAATATAGCATAGCTCTTTATGCAGCCACAATTAAGGGCCATTCTGGAACCCTGTGCCAGTTATTTCAAGCCGCACACATCCCTCGTCTGGGTTTGGCGGATAAAGAAGAAACAGCTATACACCTATGCGTAAAGCATGATCAGTTTAAAGCTATTAAATCATTGGTACAAAGAAGGAAGGACAACGGGTATATTAAGCCCAAGTACAGCGATGGACACTCTCTGAAGCATCCTGCTATTGCTGAACCGAACACCCAGGCAGGTTTTTTTTTTTTTTTTTTTTTTCCCTTCAATCTATCTATACAGAAGGAGGGAATGAATCAGATAATCTTCTTCTTCTTCTTCTTAATTTTTTTTAATTATTTTTAATAATTACTTCATGGAAGAACAGAATCCTTACAGGTAGGTCTCTCAAAACAACAGGTATTCTAGCTATAATTAAAATATTTTTTTTCCCTCTTTGCTAATCGTTTTATTCTTATTCTTTGTACCCATGGAACAATATTTTGATGCCTGTTACTGATCAAACGCAATTATAGTCTGAATTTCTTTAGAAATAACCATTATATATTCCCACTAGGATAACAGCACCACAAAATTTTTTGAAATAACAAACAGCAGATTTTTTTATTATTATTATTTTCTTTATTGTGTAAAAGCCCATTAATTTCTAGTTCTTTACTTTGGGATGAAATATGTTATTGACTTTTTCTTATTGTTCCCAGAGCTTTCTTCTTTTTAGGACCTACGGTTGACCATTTAGATTTACATCCATTAGGAGGCCTTCACCTCCGTCATTATGATGCTACTATAAACTAAAAAAGCTGGATTGTAAAGAATTCATTTGATTTAACAGGAGAAAAAAATGATTACCAAAATAAAATATTAAATTAAATTTTATTTGGAGACCTATCTGTTTCGGTTTGCTTTACTAATTCCTTAAGATTTTTTTTTTTAATATATTAATCTCTACTAATGAGTTAGTTTTAATGAGGGATCTATAGGTGGCAGAAGATCTGGACTCGGTTTGCTCCATGCCTAATAACAAGCATACCACTTAATAGTGAAATTTAGACACCCTTCAAACAACACTATGGAGAAAGACACAGGAAAACATATACCTCCGCGCAAAATTTACAAGGAAGCTTTTTTTTATTATTATTATTAGAAAATTCATTAGACAACTTGAAAAGAGGGGTCCTAGAAGGAACCATGATATCATATAAAAAATAAAAAGAGGCAAGATATCTTTTAGAAACTCCACTTACTCTTTTAAGGGAAGGGAATCATACGAAGTGGCCGCTGGCCCTCATGGTTTACTGAGAATCTTTCCACCTCAAGTTGAGAGAACGGTGTATTATCCCAAAAAAAAAAAGTTGAGACAATGGTTCTTACCAAAAATAAAAAATAAAAAATAAAAGTGGTGCTTTGGTATGGATAGCCCCATAAGGAGCCAATTCAAGGGTAATTATTGCTGTTAATTGGGTGGGGCTGACTCAAAGGCTGACATGTCAGGCCAGCAAAATAGTCAGATTGGCCCAACCTAAATTCAGATTGTGCTGAGTCTGGACCCAGTTTTAAGGCCTGAAGTCTTATTGGGGCCGAGTTTGTGCAGTTTCAATTTTAGCCTGATACCTTGCCTGGCCCGGCTCGAAGTAGTAAAGAAATAACATTTTTATTTGCATGCTGATTAGGCCTGTATTTTTTAAAATCTTTTTTGGATCTATATATATATATATATATTTTAAATTATCAACACCCAATACTTCATGTCACCTATTCAAAGAGGCCCCTGCAGTATGCATTTAAGGGCAGTTATGTTGATTAAATCAACCCAAAGATGAATTGAAGTGATGTATTTGGACAGCCCAAACTCGTCTCGAAGCCCATTGTTTTATAACGGGCTGAGTTTGGGCTTATGCCAAGTATGGACATATGTAAAACATTCAGGCTGAGTTTGGGCTGACCTTGTCCCAGCCCAGCCCAACCCGAATGAATGACAGCCCTATTGCCCAGCTCCATTAAACTGCCGTTCCACAAAGGAAGCTTTTATTAATAAAAGAAATATAACATGAGTGGTCAGGTTGGTAGGACTATTAAGTGTTTTGATAGTCCTATCACAGTTGTCAAAAGTTTGTATTTGATGGTGGATTTATTTGGGAACTGGTTCAAGTTGTGTGACTCATGGGCTGGGTTCAATTTGCAATCAAATTGGTGAAACGGTTGGTGATATTTTACTTTCTTTTGATTTTTTTTTTTTTTTTTTTGGTAGAAAATGTTATTTTATTCTAGTTACACTCGCTCCAAATTAAATACTGACTCACTAATTGATTTATGAATCATTCCAATTCTAATCGTGTTAATTGATTCACATGACAATCCAGAATCTTAAAAGTTGATTCTTTGATTTGATTTATTTGTGCTATGGGTTGCATCCACTCTATGTTCAATCAGGGCCGACTTAAAAGCTTTGTTCCTCCATATCACTTGATGGAATAAACACAGATGACATGGCTTGCATGTGCAGATGATTAAGGTGGTGAATAATCCTAGTCTGGATGTCAATGCTATGAGCGATAATGGTGCCACCTTCTTAGAAGTTTCAGTGCAAAGTCCACCAAAATCATCACCAGCTTCTGGGGCTGTGAGAGCTAGGGATTTGTCTGGTTCAACACCTCATCAGATTCTAGCTAACCACAAAATGGCCTCACCAGTGAAATCAATGAGCAGGTGGAAGGAGAAGTTGATAAAGATGCCGGGTGATTGGCTAGAGAAGCGTGCGAACTTACTGGTGATGGTAGCCATATTGATAACAAATGTGACATTTCAAGCCGCAGTTAACCCTCCTGGAGGGGAAGATGCAGAACTCGATGCTAATTGCACCTTTCATATAGGAACGCACCATGGAGAAAATGTAACAAAATGTTCTTATCCCATTGGACACACTGATTTCTTCATGCCTGTTGAAACAGCAGGTTTTCTATCGTCTCTGAGCATAACCGTGATTATAATCAGTGGATTTCATCTCCAACATAGGCTTGTGATGTGTGTTTTGATGTTGATGATAGCTACTGCTATTTCTTCAGTGACTGGAGTTTTCTGCCTTTACTTATCCCATCCAAATGCGGAAGATGCTACCAAACTTTGTCTTGGAGTTTTTCCCCTAGTCGTCGTATTATCTCTAATTTCTTTTGGGAAATGGTTACTCAAGAAATTCGATATAATTGGCAAGGGAGAGAGAAGAAATGGAGGTGGGGATGGCATGAAGATTCACAGCCCGTGTTGAACATTCGTTTCAGTAGATATATTCTACTTATTGCGGGAATCTACCCACAGTATATTAGATAGGATTTTCACATCAATTAGATTGTGTTAGATTGTGTATTTGATTTTATTAGATTAGCTTTGTTTTGATTTTGTGTTTATCATCAAAATAGTGGAGTCGTCTACGTTTATTGGCAGTATATATACGATTGAATCAACGAAGAATCCTCTTTTTTGAAAACTTCTTTATGGTATCAAAATGAGTTTGACCTTGTTTGGCCGTCCACTTTCATCTTGCCACTCTCTGATGGTGCCGCCACTGAGTCTTGACGTTGTTCGTCAGGCCTAGTTTCTTACCTCTCATCTATCTCGTTGTTGTTTTTATTTATATTATTTACTTAATTAATCTCTAGACTACTTTTGGGTTTTGACTGTTTCGACATAAAGTTGTTATCTCATTGGTCTCCGTCCCAATTGAATTAATCACCACCTTGACCATATATGGCCGCTCTCTCCCACATCCTCCTGTCCTTGAATAATATCCGGGCCTATATACTCTGCCTATTGATCATGCACTCCAAGCTCATCTTGATATTTGATTTACATTTGCTTGGGTATATAAACTTAAAAGGTTAAGGAAGACAACAATTCCCATGTACTTAAAGTGATAAAAGTGTGATAGTATGATAAAAGTCCGGTTTTAATCCTAGATGGGGTATGAACAGGATTTAATAAAAAAAAAAATTTGATTTACCCCCACTTGAATTTTTAATTAAAGATGTTCAATAAGGTTATTGGTCTAACGAGATGCGATTGCACTTGTTATTTAAATTAGACCTTCAGTGATTACAATAAAATGCAATGGAATGGCAGTATTCAATTTTAATACTTAAATAGTTAAAATTTATAAGAATTTAAATGAGATTACGGTTTACACAATGATTGTTAAATATGATATGTCATGTAAAGAGAAGGGCAAAATTCACACCGCAAGCATTCAACACACAATACAATATTTATAATGGTTCAGCACAACGGCCTATATCCACTATCAAAACTCATCACCAAACTATTTAATTTTATTAAGATTAATAAAATACAATCAAAGTTAAAATTAAATAAAACATAGTCTACTTGTAATACTATTGATTACTCTAATCACTTGTAAACTTCATACTCATTATCTCTGGTGAGTGTGGTCTACACTTTCGGTGTCTCTAATGAAAGTATTATGGTATCAAAGTAAAAATGAAGTCAATACAATTTACTTCCTTAAAAGTTGGTGTATTGCTTGTTTGCCTTCAAGTGGGTTGCTCTTTTGTTGATCTTATTTACCTTAATGACCCACCAAGCTTGTAAGAGTGTCTCCTTACTTTTTGAAACTTTAATTTAGGATTTAATTATGAGTAAACCCTTCACAAGATTTCCTCTTTAGTGTTCTTCAATGATTGGTTGTAGGAGAAAGCACCAAAGTGGTTATTCTTGTTGATTTCTCAATAAATGCTCATCAATGAGAGTCTTGAGTGGTTTGCAGGATTGAATGTCTTAGAGTTGCTCTCTTTTTTTCAAAATTTGTTTTATGTGTGTTAGAGAAATCATTTGAAGCTCTTTTATATTTATAGGGGACGAGTATGGTCGTCCACTCTTGATTTGATATTTTTCCTAACAATCAAAAATCTTCATCGCACATATATATATTTTTTGAAATTTTGCGACATTGGATCAATCTAACTAAGGCGAATTAATCCGCAATAATCGAGTGGATCCGATGAAATAGTCAATTTACAAAACTAACTCTCAAGAGGCCTCAGATCGATCTGATGGTCTTGGAAGATGTATCTGCTAAGTGGAGAATGGATTTGATACTCCTCGGATCAATCCGTTTGCCCTGTTTTTCTGCCATTTTGACTCTAAAAGTTTTCTAACCACTGTGGGAGTTATCGTTAAGACTTAGGAAGGTCCACTAACCCTCAAAAGGTTCTTTAGGTCATGTTTAATTAGTTCTACCTCTACTTTACCTCGTTTACCTTTTCAAGAGAATGGAGGGACTAGAATCTTCATATCTTGGACCATGGCAACTTCAAGGGCTTCTTCATTGTGGCTTTTTATTCTTAGAAGATGTCTTCACTTCTTGGACATAAGAACCATATAAACTATAAGCATGACTCAATATATGCAATGTGTTCATCTCATGGTCTAATCTACTACTCCATGTATTTTTTAATCTATGGAATTGACAATTTACATTTACAATCTCTTCTCATGGGACAATACTGATGCCATGACCGCTTTGTTAGCATGGACAGACTGCAACCCCAAATGCTAATGTCGTGACCATTTTATCAGCATAGACAAGCAATACAATTCAAAGGCTAACACTACGACCAATTTGTTGGAGTGGATAGGCTATGTAACCCAAGCATACTTCCCCTAAGGCATGCTAAAGGCCAGAACCAGACTCGCACTTATTAAATCATAATGGTTTAATCCGGTCTCAAGCATAGAGCCTGACCATACCTAAATCATGAGCACATCAAGTCAGTGCATTAAGATTTTAAGTTACCTATTCAAGTTTTGGTTTTACCTGGATTCCAAGGAGATCTTCCACTTCATTTCTATTATTATTTCCTCTTTTCTCTGAGATTAAACATGAATCCACCATCAAAATCTATAAATCTACAAGGATTTATAATGGAAAATTGAAAATTAAAAATAAACCGAGCTAGATCTAAGATTTTTTAGCTCACCTTGCTCTTTAGGCAATAAATTCTCTTCTCGTTTCTCAATTCTTCCTCTTTTCTCTCCCTTAGCTATTTCTTAAAGTTTTTAGATCTAAATTAGGTAATTTGAGTGTCAAAACTTATCACAAACGAATCCCAACACATGGGGGGTGGAAAAACTCATATTTTTGAATCTCCACATATGTTTTTCAGTTTTCGCGAGATCTCCAAATTTTCTTGAGTGCTCCACCAAATTTCAAGTGTTCAAATCCACTCTCGAGGGGCCTAAGATTCTCAAGCACTCTAGACACTTCAAGCACTCCAAATAACTTCAAGCACTCCAAATTTCCCAATTTTGAAATTTTTGACTCCTTTAAGTTCATTTTGACATATGTCTCATACTAAGGTCCATGGACACTCTAATATCAATTTCTAAATCAGCTCTAATTTCTCACAAACATGCATTCTACGTGGGTTTTAAAATATTTGAAATACACACCATTCACTAAATTTCTATCATAAAATAGAATAGGCATACATAGGGTGTTACACACCATTCACTAAATTATTACCTTGCCATGGCCTTGATCCCTAAGATTGAGCTCATGTGCCATCTTCCTCTGAAGCTCGTAGAGGTTTGATGGACTTGCTATTTCTTAGAAGAGAGGAATGTTGTGGGATGTTGTGCTTGACGTTGAGAAGAAGAATCTAAACATGCTTGAATGTGAGAAAGCATTGAAAGCTATGAAAAGTAATGCATATGTACCCCCAAATGATGTAGAGAGGGGGTATTTATATATGTATTGGAGATTGAACTTTGAATCCTTATTTGACTTCAAGTCACCAGCTGACTTGTAACCATCCATGGTTAACTTAGTGTGGGACTCAACTTTTAATCTTCTAGAAGACATGTTGATGTGGTAGCTTATGTACCCTTCATCCTAATATTAATGCAAAGTCCATGGTCATTATCAAGCCCCTATCCTTGTAGAAATGTCTGTTGCTCTTATTTGATCCCTTATTTGTAGGAATTGATGAGACATGGGAGACTTACTGCTGGCAGAATCCTTGTTCAAGTGAGAATATACTCTTTTACAAACATGTACAAATTAGGGCCCTTGTATGCAATTTGGCCACCTCCATTAATCTTCTAGATGTATAAGAAGTCTAAAACTACCTTGGCATTAATTTTCAGATGTCAGAATATCAAAATATAATATATTTGGACCTTCTAGTTCCTCAGTTGCAACTAACCATGTTAAAACCCAAATTTTGACTTAGACAAACAAGCAGATCCCAAGGCTCTATGTAGCAATTCAAACCCTATATAACCCATGGAAGACAAAAAAAAAACAACCCACAAACCCAAAGTCACCCTCCTACGATAACCAACAACCCAATCATAGGCTTAGAAAATTGGACACCTTTGCTAGGGCCTTCCACAACCCACTTCCAACAAAACTGCAACATTACGAAAAGTTATGGACACATATAACTCCAAAACCAAGAACCCCACAAATAAATCAATTAAGCCAACATGACCAGGAACTCGAGGGCTTCATTTCCTGTGAAAATCCAAAGAACCAATTCTCCCTTCTACCCTCTCTAGAGCCCATCATAGCTGATGCGGAAAGTAGTGATCGCACCTAGCTCCTATACCTAAAATTAAGAAAATAAGCCAACTGAACCAAAATGATCAGTAATTCAAGGGATTCACCTCCCGTGAAGAACTTGAGAGTCAAATCAACCTTCTACCCCCTCTAATCTGCGGTCGTACATTTCCTAAGATTTAGGCACCCTTATGACATGAAACCTTAGGAGAATCAAACCCCATTTTCAATCATGACATTGTGACCGGAAGGTCAAAGACCCTAAAAACTACTATATATAGGATCACTACAATCAAAGGTTCGCATCCTACAGAGCAAAGTTTCACAGTGTGCAATTTAGGGAGGTGCAAAGCATATAGAATACGTTAATGGGCATATGCATCAATGACAAGTAAGTGCATCAATGACGTGTCATATGCCATGCATTTCATTTTCCATCAATGACACTCTTATATAAAGGACGCCACATGGAGAGAATTTATTCCCGCTCTTCCACATGGAAAAGAAGGATGACACATGGCACCTCCCCATTGTGCCACAAGTTCCCATATTTTGACCATGAAATAATGGGTGTCACACCACCATTGGCTACAGCTTGAACATGTTGACCCACCCACCAAACAATGCCACATGTTTCCCTCATTGAGAACCCCCCAAAAAGCTCACAAAGTGCCCAAAAATGACCTCGAACACATGTCACACATCAAATAGCTCACTCCCTCAAGGCTTAGGATTACGACAAATGGCACAAATCCAAAGCCCACACTCCCACTTACCATAGTTCCACCTATAAACCCCATTTTTCCTATAAAATGGGTCCACCCCTCCATGCAAAGGGCCTCAAATAGTCACAAGAAGCATAGGTATGCTTCTTGTCTTATGCATTGTTCACCATCTTAATTTAAACTCTAGCCATCATCCATTAACACATTGAACCCCTTCATCTAGTCCATCTCATACTCTACATCTTATCTCAACCATATTATCCTCCATTTCAGAGCACTCCATCACCACAGCTGCTGCCCTAGAGCTTGTTGGAAGCCACATAAAGTCCCTCAATGAGCTACATCACAAAGGTAATCCTCTACACCATTCCCCTATTATTTTATGCATTTCCTTCAGTTCATTTTGTTTTTGAATCACATAATATTGTCTTGGGAGTTGTATTTCAAGAAATGTTGCATGGTTTATGGATCTCTCTGAGGGAATTCTAGAGGGTCGTTAATGGAGATTTCAGGCTCTAATTTTTTGTTAGGATAGACAGATGTCTGGACCCAAGTAACTGGTTGTCTTGATCAATGCCATCTGGCACAAACCACAGAATCATAGAAATTTCACTATGTTAGAAGAAAATATGTGCAAAACACTTATAACCCTAGTCGCAAAAAAATACATATAAATACCCTAAGGAATTTAGGGTAAATCTACCACCACATAAAAGTACAATTTTTTCCTTTGGCCTTGGGGCTTTACCCTAGACTCCCGAAGCTCACCGTTGAACTATACCGGCGGAATCGTGGTTTTATTATCAGTACCTCCGTGGATCATTAGTAACATTAAGATCCACAAAAACATGGTTTTAGCCAACAAATACTTACGAACATAATCTCTCTCTCTCTCAGTGCAAGGTGATTGATTGTTGTAGTTAATGCAACTCTAAATACAAGAGTTAAATGCATTTAACTACTTTAATGTCACAAGACACATTGGAGAATGTTTGTGGAACCATCCATTGATGACTGCACACAACAGTTGGTGTTTTACTTCTTATTTATGATCCCTACTTGAGCTTATTTCTCTCATTTCCATCCACAACTCATCCTTTTGCAACTGAATTCATCCAAATTCGCTTCTCCTCAAATAGTGACTGAGGAACAGTTTAAGAGGGACCTAACTAGGAAGTGGTGATAAGGGTTAGGCTTCAAGGGTTGCATGGTTGAAGGTTGATTCTACCTTTTCCTTCAAAGCTTGCACAATCCCAGGGAAGTCTCTGGTAATCCGGGATTTCTTGGCTTCTGTGTAGAGCACTCCAAAACCATCTAACTCCTTTCAGGTTTCATCAATATAACAATTGAGGTGAAACCTGAGCCAAAGGGGCATATGGTTTGATGAAACAAAGCCCTCTAGCAAAAAACTTTTCAACATTTTCTCGATTGACAACAACAGGGTTAGTGATGAAATAAACAATAAATGTCCCATTTGTTGCAATTGTTCATGGATAAGGACTTCTCATCTGTTCCCCAAATCCCACACTTAATGAATATTCAGTTCTCTTGAAGGTTAAGTGAAGTTGTTAAAGCATTTAGTTTCAAAAGAAGTAGAATAGTTACAGAACAATCACACACCCCCACGACAAAAAGACCAATTCTTTATGTTTCCAACTAGAAGAAGAGACTTATGTTTTCTATGTTTTCATAATGAAAAAACTTCAACCAGCTCAAAAGAAAATCATTGCAAAGGAGAAACCAAAACATACATATTATTTCCAATCTTTGACAAATGAGAATCCACCCAAGTGAGCAATAGTCTCATGTAAAGAATTCATAGGCATGCTAAAAGACATGTAAATCATGAAGAATTAATAATACAACCAAAAAATAAATGGGTAGAGAGCATGAATTTAAGAAATTCAAAGGGAAATCATAGGCACACCACATGAAATCATCTTCTTCATCCAAGACTACAAGAATCCAACCTCTAAACATCACTTCATAGAGTAGAGATTATCAAACTTTCCAAAACAGGGCACTAACATCATGTAATTTAAATCCCTTCCAAAAACTCAAGAAGACAAGAAAACAAAACATTCCAACAAAGCCTAAACTAAAGAAAATAGGATCCAAATTCAATTATATAGAGATCAATCCACAAGTCTTCACAAAAGAGAGTATAAATCAATTTCTATGAACCTAAAAGTGGAAAAGTGTTCATAAATTGTATATCCACTTACAAAACTCAATCCCATAGAAAATTAGACCTCAAATATTCACAACATATAGTAGAAATCAAATTTATATTAAACCTAAGAGTGGAAGAGTGTGCATATATTGTACATCCACTTACAAAAATCAATCTCATAAATAATTAAACCTCAAAGATTTACAACATAAAGTAGAAATCACATTTCTATGAACCTAAGAATGAAAGACTGTGCATAAATTGTAAATCCATATGCAAAATTCTCTCAATCTCTTGCTTTCAAGGTTTCCTCAACCAAAATCTCTTTTCCTTTCAAATCTCTTCCCTTCTCTAAGGTTGTGTCTGGACGTCTAGATTTGGGCCAAATTCGGTGGAATCCAAAGTAGGATTCCATTGATTTGACAGATTCCACACATTTGGTTGACCGGATTAGAAACTTATCGATTTCCATGCAAATCTAATAGAATCCATCTCTTTGTATTTTCTTTTTCTTTTTCCATCTTAGAAGGTCAGATTTGTGACCAAATCCAATGGAAACTCCTCCTTGTTATATATGTTTACCATTGATCTCTTGTGGATTCCAAAAAAGTTGTTTTTTATTTCTTGGCAATCAAATGCCAAATAGGATTATTGTATTGCATTTAATTCATTTTCTAATCCTTTCTAATCCCTTGTACTTTTTGGATTTTCATATTCATTTCTAATCCACCCAAATCTGGACATCCAGATGGAGCCTAAGATTAAACCACAAAACCATGGTTAAAATTCATAAATCTATAAGAATCATTATGAGAAACTAAAAATAAATCATATACTAAGTTAGATCTAAGCATTGGGGATTCACCTTACTCTTGGAAAATAAAAGTTTCTCCCTCTTTCCCATTTTTTCCAACATCCCTTTCTCTTTCTATATTTCCTTCTTTCTTATTTTATTTTATCCCTAAATGAGGTAAAATTGGGTTTTGGGTCATTACTTATGAGTCCCACACAAAAACATGACAAATCATGTGTTGGCATGAATCCCTAAGGGCTTCTATTCTTTGGTGATCAATTACGAAAAATGGTGATCGATCATTGGGTGAGTGATTGATCACAATCATGGATTCTGGTGATCGATTACGATGATCGATCATGGATTTAGTGCCTAGGCCTCGGGTTTTCTCATTTTGGGAATTTCATGTCATGATTAATCACCATCTTTGGTGATCGATCATGGCCTTAGTGATCATAAATCACCAAGGTTAGTTTCTGAGATTTTTTCTTTTGGGTTTTTTAGGTCCAATCCAATTGATCCAATATTCTTCAAATTCCTCATAACCCATGTCTAGGCCTCTAGAACACGAAGGTTAGCCTTCTTGCTCATGAATACCAAGGTTTTTAATTTGGCATAGTGTCAGGTCCCAAGCTCTAAAACTTACCTAATTTGGATGTGGGGTGTTACACTTGATCTGAATTATGACCCTATTTCTATTTTGAATAGGATGATAGAATAGGATCCATGCATCCAAAACCAAATAGTTGGAAATAAGGTTTTGTTGTTGTTGTAGTTGTCTATACAAGTGCAATAAAATGCATCCATGTAATACTTATTATTTGTATAAGAATGTACAACTACATTTAATTGTACTTCCTAATCCGCATTCTTTGTTTCTCTATGCCAGCATTTTTCCAATATTCATGGAGGGTGCCATATCAAGTGCACCACACTCCTGATGTGACCACTCAGGAGGGAGAATCAAAAACCTCCAAAAAGTGAATTGATTCCATCCCCTGAGTGGTCCGATCAGGGGTGTGGTACATACGATATCATCCCCAAACTTTTTCGCTGCTATCTGATGTTGGCTGCCTCTTGCATTAATTGTGCGGGTCTCGTTCTATAAAGCAGCTGCCTGACAGCATAAATAACCCTTACAGGAAAAGAAATATATATAAATAAAATACATTTGGCTATATTGAAGTGACTAGTAAAAAACGGATAAATTCCAGAATATGGTGATTTGGGAATTCTATTTGATCTACGGACTGAGGAAAATTTTAGAATTCAAAATTAAATCCCCTTATATATGTAAATTTACACATTATATAACATGTAGGAGGAGTAAAAAAATGTACAATATGGCATTAATTTCCCTTTTTTCTTTATTTTGTTTCTGGTTCTTTCCATTCCATTGAGGATCTATGAAAATGGAGCAAACCCATCAAGAACTCAAGACCACCTCGCTATGTTTAAGGCCATCCTCCATCCTTATCCATGACTTAAGAGAGAAAGGTTGTTGAGTCATCTCTATAATTCTAGCTCCTCTAGGCCAGGTTCCATAACCACCATAACCAGTATGTCGAGCAAAGCACAACCAAAGCTTCTTCTTGTAAGGGCAGCACCAATCCAATCCATGGTTGTGACCAACAAATACGGCCTGCCAATTTACAGTAAATAATAACTTATGAAAATTGATTCTACATCAAACATGTTTGACTAATCCATTGGTATTCCAATAAGCTCACATGCACATCAAGGTGGTGGACCTATTGGATGAGTCGCACAAGATAAACCATTAATTAAGAGCCTGTTTGGCAGCCACCTGTAATGTAATCATTTCATTCAAATTTTCAAGGCATTTGTAGCCATAAAGTGATGGTTCAAAATGAAATTATATACGTTATCAAGCATAAATCTGAATGAGTTCGTTATGAACCAACACCTTTGCAGTTACAAATGCCTTGGAAATTTGAATGAAATTATTACATTACAGGTGGCTACCAAACACTGCCTAATGAATCTACAGTCCCTTGCTACCATGTACACATGTACACTTAAGGGTGTGCATGCATGTATGGATGGATGGATGCATGGATGGATGTGTTATTCATTTTGGTTATCTCTAGGTCCGTGAAGTGAGTTAAGCCAATTTTTCCCTGCTCTGCTAGAACCCAGTTGAGCCTACCCTAGCCCGGCTCTTGTAAAGCTAAATGACTCCAGATCTTCTCTTGCAAAAAACAAAAGGGGCTTATGTTGCATCAAGGTGGATGTGACACATGGCAAGAAGAAGGGTAAGTTTAACCAAGGTTGGTATAAGGTCAAGTGACTAAAGATTAATTGTTCCCCTAATCTTAGCTAAACTTCACGCATCCTCCTTGATGTAAGACAGAGCCTCGCTCGCTTCTACAAGAGAGGATTTGGAGTAAAGCTAAATTATTTTGAGTCTTACACTTAGTGAGGACCTCCAAAATTAGGCCAATTAATGGTAAGGCAAGAAAACTGAGCTAGCTCAGCTCATTATTATCTTTAGTTATGTCCTTACCTTAACAGAAGACCTATTTACAAGGAATTCCATGATCCCCATTTCAGCTTCTTGAGAAGCAACACTCTCCATGTTAATTGAACCAACACAAGGCTTGTTTATTACAGACTTCGGAGCAACCTGCTCATAAGCCATACTTGGAATATGCCAAAAGATTATCTCTGGCACCCTGTAAGATAATAATCAATCAGACCTTCATACATTGAGATTCCAAGTACATAGAGAAAATTCAAACACAAAAGATAATTACCAAAAGAAAAAAACCATAAAAAAAGGAAGTTTATTTCAGTGTACCTCAATTTAGGGTTGAGTTCTTGTGATTTATACTGAAACCATCTGGCTTGGGCGTTTGATATGACTTCTGGGTAGGTTCCACCACCAGAATCAAGGAAGTATAGGAACGCCACGGGTAGTTTTGGATCGTCCGATGAAGAGACTTGGAGTACATAGTTGGAAACACTGGGCCAAAGATCTTTAGGCCCATAGCTAGAATAAGATAAGATGTTCTGTTCTATTTCATCTTTCATCAATTCTGCACGCTGTGTCCCTTTGAAGCTGCACTTCTCTTCTCCTAATATGAAAATGTGGCAATGGAACAGAAACCCATGTTAGAAGGCTTAATATTTTCCGTCTTTAAGTGAGTGTATGGTTCTCTAAACTGCCATATGTGCTAGCAAACTAATTCTTACCGAGAGGGTAAGATTAGGACAAGTAATTTCCATTTCTCCTACTTTGTTCACCTGAAGAAGAGGATTTCACCGGTGGACAATGAATCTGAGGGATTCCATCGGCCGAAAACCATTCAATCGGCCACTCAAATGGCGCATCATCGTGATTTCCGAATATGGTCGCCCATGGTATGCCTCTAGCTCTTGTAGGAGAGATGGCCTGATCCCAGTACAAGCTAGCATTCGCGATCGGTAGATTGTTTGCTGTTATAACATCTCCGAGATAAATTACGAAATCTGCAATGGTTTTATTTCATAATTAAGATTGATAACACCAGACTAAACAACCCATTTCATTCGAAAGTTAATGTATTACAAAGCCTAATCTAATGCAATGGGCAATTTTCCCTGTAAAGGATGGATGTAGAAAGCCCATTAACATAATCAAGCCTAACAAGTCTTGAAATTGAGAAAGCTTGCTTAATAGAGTTCTCAATGCACCTACTCACATGTTACTGCAGTCCCTTAAAGCCGAAGCCACAACTTACTATGGCCCCAAGCTTAATGGTTGTGTAACTTAAACTTTGCTACCAAACACGCTTCTTACCAAGGCACAAAACCCTAGCCATAAAAGCAATTTATTCAACCACCACCATATTAAATATGATGCCAATGTGGCGAGGAGAGCATTCTATATGACATGTTTAGCTATGCCTCAACCGATTTTATGTAATCGGGGAAGGACTTGTTATTTTCCTTTCTGTTTTGGTAGGAGGGTTCGGCTTTGGCTTTGGCTTCTTGGATACCAGGCACTGATGATCGGCCATGAGCCAGTCAGTACTGCATCAGATAATGGCTAAAGATTGATTTTAACCAAAGTACACTGTACAATCAAACAATGTTTTCTAATAGGGCTACTCAAGTGCGGGACTTGCAACGCAATGGACAAGTGCCGTTAATCAGGTTCGAACCCAAGACCTCTTCTCTAGAAAAGTGGTGCAGCAACCACCAAGCGACAATTAAAGTTTAGGAATCATATCAACTTGGGATCCTGTGATAGTGTTTCCCGTGGCACATATAGCGATCACCACGGGTGGACATCTGGTGAATTTTTGAATTTTTAGCCTTTTTGGGGTATTTTTATTTAAATTAGCCATTTTTTTTATACTTTAAATCCTAGAGTTCACCTGTGTCTGCCTGTGGTGATCCCCATGGAAAAAACCACCTATGAGGATCCCAAGTCGTAGTGGATGTGGGTTCAACTAAAACAGACAATGCCTGGGCATGTTTTAAGTCCCACATAAGTGATTTGGGAGTGTGAGTACACGAGGGTCCTCAGTTGCGGGGATGAAATTGTATGCACCACACCCTTGATGGGACCACTCTGGAGGCATAATCAATTCACTTTTTGGAGGTTTTTGATTTCCCCTCCTGAGTGGTCACATCAAGAGTGTGGTGCACTTGATATGGCACCTCAGTTGCGGGATGATATCGTATGTACCACACCCCTGATGGGACCACTCGGGGGGCAGAATCAATTCACTTTTTGGAGGTTTTTGATTCCCCCTCCTGAG
>JAOXJP010019000.1:0-17397 GCA_025762735.1 Platanus orientalis | reverse complement strand
GCACTGATGTGTCCGTACCCTGATGCCGTTTTCACAGTACTCACAAGATTCATTCTCACCTAATTTTTCGTGAGTTTCTTAATGTATGAGGCTCTATCTGGCTGCCATGACATGAAAAGGTGGTTTTCTCGTGATTCTTACAAAATTTTCTTGAGAAAATCATTTTGCAGCTGTTTGATTGCTAAGAACTAGAAATCCTCAATTTTCAAAATTTTCTCACATGACAAACTATTTTATTGTCTACTACCATGTCATTTTCACACAACTCTTGTATAAAAATCCTTCCTTTCTCATGCAAATTGTAACACATATTTTTTTTTTATTGGCAACCAAACAAATATAAGAAAAAAAATAGAAAAGTATAGATTTTTTCTTTTCTTTTCTTTACCTGTGTAATTTTCCTTTCTATTCTTTTCTATCATTTTTCATTCAATTTAAGGCAACCAGACAATTTCAACATTTGAAACTAACTAAAATGGTTAAATAGTATGACACTTCTAAATATTATTATAGAACTCTTCTAAGAAATGCTAACTTGCTAAATTGGTAAAGTCTGTGGGTGTTATACCATAGACCTGGGTTCAAAACCCATCTTCGCCTACTTACCTATAAAAAAAAAAAAAAAAAAACTCTTATAATAGTGAATAAAAGTAAGGGTGGATTTTCAACTACTTACCTATCAAAAAAATAAAGTAAGGGCTGCTGGGATTTGGTGTGCTCGGCCCTCCTCATGTAAGAGAGGAAATATCAGGTCAAAAAGTGATTTATACATTTTTTTTCAGGGGGAGGGGTCTAAATCACTTCTCGACGTGATGTGTGCCCTTTGCATGTGGGGGACATGTTAGGGGTATTTTAGGGGGCGCTCCAAACTCTGAGGGCAGTAAGGATCTGTTCCCATGCACATCAAGGATATTCTATATTCATCTTTGTTTAGCTTAAGAATTTGATTTGGAATTTTTATATCTTTATGGGAGAAGGGTTGAAAGTTTTTCTACGACTAATTTTGGTACAACAAAGTTTCTTTCTTCTTTTTTTATTTTTATTTTTAAATTATGGCTAATCTGGGACAGAGCATAGTTTCTTTCTTCTCTTTTCTTTTTTATTTTAAATTATGGCTAATCTGGGACAGAGCATAGTTTCATTCTTCTTCTAATCCTTACCGTACGCATTGGTGAAAGAAAATAGTGAACATGACTAAGCATAATTAAACATGTAACAAGCGGACAAATATCCTTTGTATCATGATATAAAGTGTACCATCTTACAAAAGGGTGTGGGTACACTTTTTGCTTAAACCCCACCCTCTTATGTGAGATAGTACACTTTGTAACACGGTACAGTGGATATCTAACCATAATCACCTCTATTAAATATGAAGTTGGGCTTGAGCCTGTAGCTCAGTTGTGATTATGTACCAGATCATGATGTCTCGGCTTCATCCTAGATTATCCAATAAAGATTAATAATATTTATTTAATCCAGATTCTTCTCATTAATTATCCATTAGAGAGAGAGAGAGAGCACCCTCAAGACACTTTACTCTCACTGGTGTTATGCTTGACACATCAGAGATCCACAAAGGTATTGCTCTAACTGGTTCGGGAAAAAGGTTACCAAAAAGTTCTCACTCAACATGGCAAACCTCATTAGTTGCTTAGGAGAAACCTCAAAGTTTCAAAAAGAAAAAAAAGCCTTCAATTTGATGATGAAATGAAACACCCAGAATCATTTAGTAGGAGAAAAGCTCCCAAAAGCAAAACAAAAAGAATTAAAAAAAAGCTACCAAATGTTGCAAAAGATTGGTTTTTTTAATTTTATCGAGGAGACAAAAGTGGGCTGTTCTTTTAAATACTCGAATGAAATAGAAAAAAGAAGCACCACCATCCTCAATGGACCCAAAGTCTTCATTATAAACTACTACATTAGTGACTCTCATCTCAATTATAACTCATTAATGCAAATCAATTTGTCATTTGGCCACTTTAGAGCATAGTTTTAAAACTCACTGAGCCAACCCATAACACAACTGAGTCATCTTGACTCAGACTAAATTTTGGGTACATTGAGTCTTCAATAAGAGCTCTTAGTATACTTAATATATTCGACACTTTCCCTTAGGAGCGACACTCCTGAATAATGAACACAGAGAGAGCTAGGTACAAGTTCATAGAACGTTCATACATGTGCACATAGAGCCTGGGAGAATAATTGCATCCACGGCGAAATTTGAACTCAGGCCTAAAACTTGTTCTGATGCCATCTTGAATAAAGCAATAATTAATCGTTTCTCCTAAAACCCCAAGGTTGTAGGAGAGGTTAGAGTTAATATATGGGAGTGGATCGTCTGCTGGTGAATTAGTAGGAAGTTCTTGCTAATTTAACCACACAATGACACTTATCCAATTTTTTTGGTCCCTTCCTTACAAATACGTGTCACAACGTGGTAAACTCAGCAGGAAATTAATTCATGCTAATTCACTAGTAAATGGTCCTTTCCCTTAATATATTTGAACACTCTTCAGGAGGGACACTCCTAGACCCGGAAGAATAATTGCATTGTTGAATAAATTAAGTATATTAACTCAAACCTCTCCTACAACGTTAGAGTTTTAGGAGATAGTTAATTACTTTATTTAAGATGGTATCAAAGTAGGTTTTAGGTTGCGAATTCAAATGCCCCATGTGAATGCTGTTAGGATCCTTTTACATTCTTCTTTGTAGAAGAAACGAGATGCAATAAAATCAACAAACAAGAAGAAGAAATAAATCACACACAATACAAGATTTACTTAACCACAGAGCCAAAGAAAAAACTTTCACTATAAAAAAGAAAACACGTCAAAGAGGATTTACAATTTTGGAACCTCTCTCCCTCTCCTCGTACACAACCCTAGAACGAAACATATAAATATCCCCCAAACCCTAATACATATGCGGATACAATTATGATCAATTTCGGTTCATAAAAACGAAAACCAGGTCAAACAAATTTTCTCGTGGGCTTTGCCACCCAAACCCCCATAGGCTTCCGTATTTAGGTTTTTCTTCGGGTTGTATTTGGGTCAAATTTCGGGTTGAATTCCTGATGCTAACCCAAATCAAACTTCACACATTACAGACGCAATTATTCTCCCAGGTCTCACACATAGTTATACAACATTCATTGTCCCGTAGCGTCCCTCCTAAAGGGGAGTGTTCAAATATATTAAGTATATTAATCGTTTCTACTTTATTTAAAACTGAGGACACAGACTTGTTTTACAGCAAGATGCCAAGGCAATTGAATTGACTTGGTAAATTGACTTGGTAAAACTAAGCCAAATTGATCTTAGTCATCAACTTAATTCTTTGAAAATATTGTTTTATTTTTAGTTTTTTTTTTTTCATTTTTAAATTAAATGTGTTGATTATACTATATTATAATTATTAATTTATTGACACGAGTCATAAAAAAAAAAAAACTGGAAACATCAGATTATTGAGTTGGGTTTTTAAGTATTAAAACAGTACTGCTTTAGATTATTGGGATTTCAAGTGACTTGAGAATGACGGATTTTAGGAGTCAAGTCCATCATACATGATTTTTCCTAGAATAAAGAAAAAAAAAATCTGATTCCACTAGAATCATAACAAGGAGGAATGACATTGGACATCAGACGAAAAAAATATTCCACTAGAACAAATAAAGCTCTATAAGCTCATGATAACAAGAGTGACAAGTGAGAATTGATCTTGAGTTGATGTAGTTACTTTTATTTTTTTCTTGTGATAGATCAAAATTTTAATTTCAGAGCCTTTCTTTCACATCATTCATGTAGTGGGAAGACTTTTGTGGTTCTGTAAAGAAGAAGAGAGTTACATCATTCTAACTCCAAAGAAATGTCACCATCTCTCATTCAATATTTAGATGGATCTCAAGAATCTGAGTAGCTTCTCTACATTACGGCCCTACCCAAAAGATTATGTTGTGGCAAAAGGTATTTTCACTCGGGATCCTCACCTGACCTGTAAGTCCTGCAAATTATCCTGCATCCTGCCATGCGACACATACTACAAAAAGGTAAAAAACACCTATCTAAATTTGATTTCTTGGTACATGTATTGCCACACTGAAACAGGCTGATGTGGCAAATCATATACCCCTTTGGCTTCCACCACATAGTTTCTATGTGTAAAAACCGTTGTATAAATAGGATTAGAAGATGTTTTGTAATTCATTTATTTATTTATTTGTTATATTTGAATTATATTTTAGATTCAAAATGAATTATGTGTGTATTATAGGTTGTTTATTTGTGTGGATCAAATAGATTTACATAAGTTACTTCATGTGTGTATTAAAAGACTTGGAGGGAATTTTAAATGAAATGTTTTGTTTAATGTTTGAGTGTTTCCCTCCAAAACAAAGTACAATCAAACTCTCAAAGGCTTAAGCCTTGAAAGTTTAATCTCACATGGAAAGTGAGGAACTCTAAACTCCACCTTATAAATAAATGCAAGAATTAAAACGGTAATGAGATTGAAGAGGAGAGGAGAGGAGAGGTTGGAATTGTTTGTTTGAATTACCCATGTGTTGAGCCAAGATGTGAGTATGGGTGTGCGTGTGAGTTACATGAATTAATTATTTTAATTTATTTAAATAAAAATATTTATTTTAATTGATTGGTTTCTTATTTAGTTGTTATTATACATAGTAATATACTATTGACATGTTATTAATTTATTCTATAATCAAGTAGATTTATGGTGATTAATTACACATTTAACATTTTCCAAAAGAGTTTATGTTTTAATTTATTCTATAATCAGATATGTATTCAACACTTGAGCACCTAGCCCCTATTAGGTTCTTGGTTGCCTTGATTATAATGAGATCCTATGTTTGACCAACTAATCTCACAAAGTTGTGTCATGGAATGCATACTGGGTGGCTGTAGACCCTTTGTCTATTAATATTGGATCCAAATCCTTTGTCCTCGGGGAACTGAATTTCAATCCAAGTATAGGACAAGGATCGATAGTCAACTCTGTCATGCCCTTAGGGGACTTTCACTTTCAATCGGATGGTCTTGTCTACTGCCACTTCTTATGAGGAGGATGATTTTCCTCATGCCAAGAAGCGTCTTGACAACCCTCTTGCACCAGAAAAAAATAAGGTGAGAATGAATTTCGTGAGAACTGTGAAAATGGGCATCACAGTGCGGACACATCAGCACCAAAAAGTCATAAGTGTCCCCCAAAAAGTGTAAATCACTTTTCAGTGCTGATGCGTCAGCCTCTCCGATGCTGTTTGCACAGTTCTCACGAGATTCGTTTGCACATAATGCAAGGCCTCTTGCACCAGACGCTGTACGAAATGTGAAAAAAGCATTTAAATGAGGGTGCCCTTAGTCACTGTTTCTCTTTGGCCTTCTAATATGAAATTATTTAAAGGATGGAGAATTTTGGTGAGAATGGAAGGAGGCATCGTTATCTCCCTTGGGCTTCCCTGTTACCCAAAAAGTAAGAACACAGTTTTGTTCAATGGTGCATGGTTTTCTTTTTAACGAACTTTCGGTTTTTGTTTGTTCTAGTAAGTCTGTTTGAGCTTGAGCCTTGTTTCAAGCTTGCAGAGCTGAGCCTACAATTGAGCTCCTTTGGCAGTGAGCCTGAGCCAAGCTGCACTAGTTCAACTCATTAAGGATCATATAGGTATACAATCTATATAGACATAGCGTATAAAATTATTTAAACATCAATCCATTATATATATATATATATATATATATATATATATATAACTTTGCTATAATATGGGCTGTTGGGCCAGTTCCAACTATATATTTAGACTTTGGGAGCAGGTTTGGTTCATGGACTTTTGGGCTTTAAGATTCGGATCTGAAGCAATAAGTTTGACTCTGGTAAGCTGAGCCAGGCCTGAACCAAGCTTGTTTCAATCTGTGAGTTGAACCTGAACTGAGTTGGGCAAAACTCAGCTCAGCTCGACTTGTTGCCCACCCCGAGTTTTTTGTTACCTTTTTGTGGTATTTTTGCCCCTTTTAGAGGGAAGAATGGTTGATCCAAATCACTCACAGGCCCGATTTGTTTTTTTGCTGGTTTCAGCTGGCTAATTCCAAATGTAAGCCTCATTTAAAATTGAATAAGCTTCATATTGGGCTTTTTCCAACCTGATTTGTACAAAAGAACGCTCCCAAGTCCCCACCAGCTTCATTTTTTCCCCTTTTCATATTGAAGGTTCGACCCATATCAATCTGGTTTTAAATTTTCTTTCCTAATAACTTATACCTAATCCTACCTGGGGTGCAAATCTGGCACGTCAGTGTAGTTATGGGCACCATTGAACTAAACCAAGAGCCAACCCAAGCCCAACTGGAGTCTAGTTTACTTTAGCTAGTAAGCATTTGCACTGTTTGGGCCGGGCTAAGCTTAGATTATAATATGTTATAGTTATTATCAGGTTGGTTAAGTCAAAATTTAGCTACATTCAGACTCAAATCACATACTCTTGCAGTAGGGTTAAAAATGTGTTTCCCATGCCCAAGTCCAATCTGGTAGGAAAACGTCATATTAGATATTTTCTAACTTTCAAAAGTTCTATAACAATTTTAATACTTTATTTTTTAATTCAATTTGACATGAAAATCAAAATCAAATGGAAAAAAAAAAAATCCCTTTTATTCTAATTGTTGTCTCACATAAGTTAGAAAATGAAAACCTTTGCACTTTTAAGTAGATAGAAATAAAAGGACTAATCCTTCAATCTCCCACTTTTTATTTGTAGATGACCCAGTTTTCTTTAGAAGGGTTGGAAACTCGGGGGCTGTGGCAATAAAAGATATTCTCAATAGATACCATAAAGCCTCGGCCAATACCCTAACTTCGATAAATTTTAAATAATATTTGCAAAAACGAAAGAAAAAAGGCCTTATAAATGATATTTGCCTTATTCTGGGAGTTCGAGCATCAACCCAACCTGGTAAATACTTAAACCTTCCCTCATAAATTAAGAAAAACAAAACATAAGATTAACCTATTCTCCTTCATCAATGAAAAAATCGTGAACCGTATAAAAGGATGAAAGGAGAAACTCCTCTTAAAGGCTAGCAAAGAACTACTCCTAAAATCAACAATTTTGGCTATCCTAACATATGCGATGTCCTACTTCCTTCTTCCAAAAGTCTATGTCACTCCATAGAAAGTAAACAAAGAGACTTTTGGTGGGGACAAAAAAAAAAAAGATAAGTTAAGAGTGTAAAAGATGGAGGCTTAGGACTTAGAGATCCTCACATCACTAACCTGTCCTATCAGCAAAGCAAGGGTGGAAACTTCTCTACCAACCAACCTCCTCATGGGCTCAACTGATGAAATCCATATATTTTTCAAAAGGCTTATGCTCAAATGAAAGAGTGGGGATCTTAGGGATGTAAACGTAAATTACTTGTAAAAGATACTCTAAATAAAGGTCTTCATTGGGAAATTGGAAATGGGGAAAACCTTAATGTATAGAAGGATGCTTGGATTCCCTCCCTCTCCAATGCAAAACTCATTTCAACCCAACCCATAGAGTATCAAACATGCACAGTTCAAGACCTTATCAATCAAGTCACTAAAGAATGGAACCTAAGCCCCATACAAAACTATGCCTATGGAAAAACAAGGAATCCTTAAAATACCCCTAAGCCCAGTCACTACAAGGGCTCTCTTTTATAAGGAGATATGACAGATTACGAAAGTTCAGTGTTAAAACAACCTATAACATTATTGCAGCGGATTTTAGTCAACCAAACCAAGACTCAACTTCTCTAAAGGGGTCGTGAAAAAAAGATATGGCATCTCAATATATATTCATCCCAAAATCGTTAATTTTGTAAAGCCTTCACAAGAATTCTCCTTGTTAAACAGAACCTCCATGAAAAAGCAGTGCCAATAGACCCCATATGTGATATCCGTAAAGCTTCCCTAGAAACATTAGAACATTGTCTTCTCCATTGCCCCTTTGCTACTCAAATCTGGCTATCCTCTCACTTGGGGTTAAGATTAGATACAAATGACTCTCATGACTTTGCTCAGTAATTTTAAAAATGCTTACAATGAAAGTTCCCTAGTAAATCCCAAGTGGAAAATCTAACCATTATAGCTTGACAAATTTGGAAGGATCAAAATGAGGTTCATTTTAACAGGTTGTCTATTGAATTTGGCTGCTATTGTTCGTGCTTTTTACAGGGATCTATAGGAACTCCAAGCTCTCAAGGAGGAAACTAGAGGAGATCACTCCTCTCTTTTTGGTCATGATAAGATGTTGAGCTCGTACGATATTAACGGTGGTCAAGGTAGATCTCAGGCTTGGGTGCGATAGCGTCAGCCTCTTGTAGGCAGATTCTAGGCGCAACGCAAACTAAAAATAAAAAAGAAAAAATTCCAATTGGTCCAGGAAGAGATTAGAGCTATCATTTTGGGCATCAGGCTAAGTAGCAAGCTTCAAATTTCAAATCCTTCTATTTACTCAGACTCCCTAAATGCTGTATATTTTCTCAATGGTTCGCTTAGTAGATGTCTATGACAGCTCAGACATCTTTATTTTGCATATCATAATCTCCTGAACAGCTTTATTTCTATTTATCTTTATCATACTCCCAGGACAGAGAGCAGGGAAGCCCATAAGCCAGTAAAATCCTGTGTGTAGATCACTAATGATACTAACTGTATCTTGTGGAATCTTTATTAATAGAAATCTTATCTCTCACCAAAAAAAAAAAAGACTTTTACTTCTTTGCTTTGGCTTGTGGCTATATACACCTTCATTGATGGCATGTGTAACGTGTACGCATTTGCTTAATAAGGCTTTAAGCACATTTCGTACTGATTGAAAGACAAATTTCATTTGAGAGATATGTCTTCAAGAATTTTTTCAATTCTACAAAATTTTCTCTCCTTTTCTTATAAACACAATTTGCAGTTTCCTTTGTACGCATGTCAAAAGTGTTTCGATGTTGATTGCTACAAAATTGAAGACCAGCAAGTACTATAGTTGAACTCGTTTTATCCTAGAGGCAGGCGTATTTTTTAAACCCGATTGCAGTCTTTATTCCTAGTTCCACTAAAACGAGGACAAATACCCCCTTAAGGACAGATGAATCATGATCCCAACAGCTTGAACCACTCATAAGATAGAACAGATTTCCTCTTGGGAAAAAAGTGCCTGGCAAAAAAAGAAAACATTTCTTACAGCATTTTTTCGGGTATTGGGCGCCCCCACAGCCCAAAATGGCTTTTGTTACATAATTGCATAGCTTTAAAGCAATGGCATAAGTGTGGCATCAATGTCTTCTTGCAAGGATGGGGCTCCCATCTATCAAAAATAGGGGGTGGCCTCATCAGTGGCTTATTAAGAGCATACTCGACAAGGGGGAAAGCACTCACCTACCTTCCAGAATATCTTCTCTCCTACATAATTCTTCTTCCTACATACTTTCTTCTCTTCTTAGTTATCTCTTTAAAATAAATAGAAAAGATAAGTCACCATGGAGGCTTTTCTGTTTCTTTTCATCTCTTTAGCATTCTCAGGACTTAAAACTACTGCATGGGCAGGTGAAAGTATAATCAGTCCCTCCAAGTTGAAAATGTTTGTCGATGAGCTTCCAGACATGCCCAGAGTTCAAGGTTTTGACATTAAAAATGGAGTTCCAGTACCGAAAACACTGATAATCGGCATGTTCTATAAGAAATGGGTAAGAATCTCTATTCTCTAACTCATCCCTTACACCATAATTAATCTGCCTCTCCTCTTCTTTCATTTTTTTTTTTTTTTTTTAAATTTTAATCTTACTATTACTATTGCTGCTATAACATTTCATATTTGATTCCTTTGTGTTGCCTTCAAAAATTCTAACATGGGGCTGCAGGGCTTGAGCTGGGTTTGAAGCTTTCTTTGTTTGTGCAACCATCTCCTTCTTTTTTTCGAAGGGTTGCATTCATTACCCTCTGAAGTTTCAGTCTTCGCTGTTAACAAGAGGGAGTAGCTTGAAGGTGGTGGAGAAGAGAAAGAGAGGCATCCTTCCGTTTGGATTATTAGTTAACTCTAACCGTCTGATCAACGATGCTCTCTTGGACTGTATTGTTAGGGTTTACGTTTAAATCATAGATTTTCATTCGTATAGGCCCTGTCTGGTTTCCATGAAAAGGTTTTCTCATGACAATTTTCTCGAAAAATCATTTTTAAGCTGCCTGTTGTCATGAAAAGTTGGTTTTCTCATGTTTTTCTTTTTGTTTCCTTTTCTTCTGGGATTTTCTTTTCTTTTCTATACAATTCAAGGCAACCACCAGACTGGGCTTAGTGTACTCCGGTGACGTGAGATTCCATCTTTGGACGATATCAATCTATCATGCCACCAACTTTGTGACAAATGCCCTTTCTTCCGTCCCTTTTCATATCCTTCTGTTCTTAACAATAACCGAGCGAGTTGGCTTGGGAATCACCCCGAGTCAATGCAAAGTACCATGCCTGACCTTCTAATCTGTCCAAAAATAATGGTACGTACCTCCTTTATTCGGTTTTGATTTTATTATTATTATATTCATACGAAATTATTAGAATTGCCAATTCCAACAATGACCAGCTGTAACAAATTTTGCTGTGCCTTTTGTAAAATGAACAAAAATATAGTGGAAAGAATAAAGAAAAAGAAAACCACCCATTTTAAAACACAAAAAATCCAGGCTATAACAAAATTATTGCTCATGTTACAAGAAGCTAAACAAAATTTGCTTAAATGATTATATATATATATATCCATTCCCACATAAGGAAAAAATTTACTATTCACTGAAGTTGTCCAATCATTGCTTTACTAGAAAACCAAATGCTTAATTCCAAAAATAATTAAGTACTAATAAGTTGATAAAAGTCCTTATACAAATACACTTTAGAGCTTTATCAAATTCCTTCAAACTTAATTAACATTAACTACTGTGCGCTAACAATGATAATGATATATATAGACATTTCCAGTTCTGAACATAGTCTCAAATTTCCACCAACTCAAACTTGACTCAGGTTCCTTACAAGCCTGAGATGTTGAGTTTAGCTTAAGTTCACCAGTTCATGAAAAAATGGAGGTTCTTGAGTTTGAAACGCAACCCTCCCTTGGGGGCACTTAATTGCCTGGGTCTAAAAGTGCCAATTTACCCAGTGTGCGTGAGAGAGGCAAGGAGTCCATGTGCCCCAAGATTTAGTTGGGTGTTCTAAGAGGCCTGGATACTTTAGTTATCATCAAAAAATAAAAAATAAAAAAAATAAAAAATAAAAAAAATTGAAGATTACTGTTTCATGCCCTAATCTTAAAGCATCCAATAACCCATGAGCCAAACTTGGTTGTAAAAACTAGAGATATAATTAACTGGTTGTAATATTTAATCTTTAAATATACAACAACAATAGCCTTATCCAAATTATTTGGGATCGGTTACACAAATCTTGTTCCGTCATTCTACTCTGTTTAAGGTCATATCTGTCATTAAATTACAAACTGTCATGTCCCTCCTTACTACCTTCACCCAGGTCAATTTTGGCATTCCTCTAATCCTTCTAGCACCTTCAACTTGTATTGTCTCACTCCGTCACATTAGTATAGTCATTAGTATTCGTTGCACAAGTCTAGACTATCTCAATCGACTTTCTTTTATTTTATCACCTATTGGTGTTACAACTTAGCTCCCACGTATGGATTTATTCATAATTTTATCATTTCAAATCTTGTCACTCATCAATCTCAACATCCTCATTTCAATTACACTCATTTTATGTACGTGTTGTTTGTGAGCTGTCCAACATTTTATTCCATAAAACATAGCTGGTCTTATAACTATTTTATAGAACTTTTCTTTTAATGAGCTGAGCCTAATGCAGCTCGTCTCCAACTCACTTAATGAGTTAGATTCAAGATTCAGGCTCTGCACATGCAAAGTGAGCTCTCGGCCGAATAGCTAGCTTGGCTCAGTGACAGCCCTATGTGTATTGGCTGGGATTTGGTACAATTGCCCCTGTGTGACCTAGGTCAATATGGAATCCGGGGTGGACACATCCATTTTTTAACCCTGATGTGTCAGCCCCCTATGCCATACTGACCTAAGGTGTTCGTTCCTAATCCTTGGGGTATTTGTATGTACTATGGAGAAATGACTAGCAACCCAACTTGTCTTGACCAAAGTCATACTCATGAACGGTTCTCCTTGCTTTGCAGAAATTCCATAGAGACCTCCCTGCAACAAGAGTTTTCGCCTACGGTACGTCCAAGGACACAGCAACAGTGCCAGGTCCTACAGTCGAGGCCCTCCAAGGCATTGACACATATGTAACGTGGCAAAATCACCTCCCTCCACTACACATATTACCGTGGGACCCGACTATCCCAACTGCCATACCCGTCAATAAGAAGGGAGTCCCAACGGTTGTCCACCTTCATGGTGGTCTAGTTGGGCCGGAGAGTGATGGAAACTCTAAAGCCTGGTTCACCGCCGGGTTCACAGATAGAGGGCCCACTTGGACCAAGAAAACGTACAGGTACAACAACGTTCAGCACCCAGGCAATCTGTGGTACCATGATCATGCCATGGGATTGACCAGAGTCAACCTTCTGGCTGGCTTGATTGGGGCCTACGTAGTCCATAATCCCGACATTGAGGGCCCACTCGGACTCCCTTACCGTGACGAATTCGATCGCCCATTGATCGTCTTTGATCGTAGCTTCTGCACCGATGGTTCGATCTACATGAACTCCACTGGTAACAATCCGTCCATACACCCGCAATGGCAGCCGGAATATTTCGGCGATGCGATCATCGTCAACGGAAAAGCATGGCCCTGGATGATGGTACGCTGTAGGAAGTACCGATTCCGCATCATCAACGCGAGCAATGCCCGATTCTATCGATTTTTCTTCACCAACGGTATGAGATTTATCCACGTGGCATCCGATTCTGCTTACCTGGCACATCCTGTCATGATCAAGAAGATTCTCCTGGCCCCATCAGAGATTGCTGATGTGATCATTGACTTTGCCCTGTCAACATCTGATGTGGCGATCTTAGCCAATGATGCACCGTACCCGTACCCATCGGGCGATCCTACAGATGAGATCAATGGAAAGGTCATGAAATTTGTCATCAATCGACACCCTGAGATTGACACGTGGCATATTCCATCTACGTTGATAGAGTATCCTGTTCCAGATCTATCCAGTGCTTCGACTACACGATACATTGCAATGTACGAGTACACGACCAATTCTGATGAGCCGACTCATCTGTACTTGAACGGAAAATCATATGAAGAGCCGGCGACTGAGACACCGACGGCGGGGACCACCGAGGTTTGGAATGTGATTAATCTAACGGAGGACAATCATCCGTTACATATCCATCTGGGGTTGTTTGTGGCTCTAGATCAGACGAAGCTGGTGAACATTGACGAGTTCCGGGAATGTATGATGAAGCAGAATGATGCGATCGAGTGCCAAGTAAGCAAGTATGCACGTGGCAAACAGATTGAGGTGCCAGTTCATGAGAGTGGGTGGAAGAACGTGTTCAAGATGAGACCAGGTTACCTGACTAAAATCATAGTCAGATTCTCTTTCATCCATTCAAATGCATCCTATCCGTTCAATGCATCGGCTGAGCCTGGCTACGTGTACCATTGCCACGTAAGTTTAAAAAATAGTTTCCCAAGCTGTCTTCTTTTCGTCTGGTCTTGCTATTCGGAAGAACCCAAGGATTAAAAAAAAAAAAATTGTACTCTAAACTTGGGCCTAGGGTTCAAACCCAATCTGGTTTGATCCGGTCGACCCAAACTGAGATGGGTTGGCATTTTAATGGTTGGGCCAGAAAATTCCAACCTAGTTTTTGCCACTTGGCTTGAAGCTTGAGGGGTCTTGGAGAACAAACCTATCATTTGGTCTATTATTAACAAAATTTTTTTTCTTGCTGAGAAGCAGATCTTGGATCATGAAGATAATGTAATGATGAGGCCTTTGAAGTTCCTCTCTTGAACAAGGTTGGCCTTTGATCATGAGGACAATGTCATGCGAAGTTTGGAGCCTGCAACTACATGGGTTTTCTGTTTCATGAAGGGCTTACATGGTAGATTTAGACCAGCTCTCAAGAAGGGTCTTTTTTTTGGGTTAATTCAAGAAGGGTCCTTTTTTTTTTTTTTCTTGGTTAATGCATGAAGGGTGCCTTGGATCAGTCATGGTTATTCATAGTACACTTGTCCATGTTAATCGTATACGTCACTATATATTGCATTTTAATCTTACGAATATTTGCTCTTGAATTTTTTTTGTACTTTATAAATAAACACGGTTGGAAAAAATGACTCTTTCCCTCATGTGACAGTCTATTGGGCTCGAACCTTGTCACCTGAAAAAAGGAACCATATCCTCTGTATCACCGGTACTCTATTCCACATACACAAGGGGGTGGGGCCCATATACTTTTTGCATGGGGTCCCACTCCCTTGTGTCTGTGGAACAGAGTAGTGGTGATACACAGGAGATGGCTCCCTGAAAAAAAGGGAACATGGAGAGATGCATGGACTAAACTGCCACCTCAGTTGCCAACATTTTGAAATAGTAAGTCAACACAAAACAACTTTCCAATCCATTACGGCCCTGTCTGGTTTCCATTAAAAGGTTTTCTCATCACAAAATTTTCTTGAAAAATAATTTTAAAGCTGTCTAGTTGCCATGAAAAGTTGTTTTTCTCATGATTCTTTTCTTTTCTTTTCTTGTGGGATTTTCTTTTCCATTCTTTTTTATACAATTCAGGGCAACCAGACTGGGCCTTAGGGAATTTTGACAAATTTTTACAAACAGGCCCTATTCCTAAGGGCTGTCAATAATCCGAGTGCGAGCCTTATTTGAAGGTCAATGCAAAGTCCAAGCCTCCAATTGAGCTCATTTAGCTAATAAATGAGCTTGAGCTCATTAAAGCTGCATTTGGCAACACTTTAAAAGAGTGATTTCTGGAATTTTACTTAGCTCCAAAGAATTCAAAAGAGCCAAAAATGCCGCTTTAAAACACCACATTTGTTCCATGAATTCCACTCTAAAAATAGATTTTGGAGTTGCTTTTTGGGAGCTTCAAAATGTCGACCTATGATTCTTTGGCCCAAATGATTTTCTTTCTTGAATCTAGTAATACTTCATCATCATCATCTTCTTCTTATTCTTTTTCTTCATCTAGATTTATTTTCTTTTTTCATTTCTTTTCTACCGGACCAAACGCTTTTCTGATTCTGGAATTGACTCTAGAGAATGCATTCTTGGTAGAATTCATAATTTAGGCTCTAGAGCTGAATCAGTAGTAGTTTTCAAGTTATCTTATAGGAGCCATGGTGATTACCTTTTTTCTATAAGGGAATCTCAATAAATAAATAAATAAGGGTTAAAGGAGGGTCTCGTAATTAAGAAAAAAAAAGAAAAGAAACAAACCTCATGGACAATAGTAATGTTGGTGGTGTGCCATGACGATGTAAGCATGTAATTTTTCTTCCTCTCCTCTTATTCTCCGGTTTGTTCCTTATCGTCATTCTTATTCTTTTCCCCCATTTCTACAAACTTAATTCTATTATATTTTTATTTTATTTTTATGGGCATCGTGGAAAGACCGGGTGGTCTTCTCGCCCCACTTAAGCTAACGGTACCTGCCCACGTGGGTTGGACAGGGTTTGGTCTTGGGAGTCGCCATCAACTTGGCTTTCTAAAGATGGGGTTAGGTTTCTACCTCCTTCCTAGGAAAGGAGGATTGCGGGCCATTCAGCTTGAGCTAGACCCATAGACCTAGAGATTGACTCTCAGATTGGTCCAGGTTGTCAGAGGTTAGGGTAAGCTGTTTGGTTGTATTTAGAGAAGGTGTTAGGCACCCCGATTACCCACCTTTTTAGGATGACTCATCTAACATAGTAATGTTTTGAATGTCATAAATCTAGAATGAATAAAAGTGATGTTTAGTTATTTTCTGTCTATACGCCTGAATTTGTTATATACGCCTGAATGTGTCTCTAGGGTGATTTTCAAGAGTGCAACCTGAAACCATCCCATAGTGTCCATTCCAAAAGCGGAAGTATCTCTAAGCTTTCTCAAGCTAGAATGACTTTGGGTAATGTTTTGGAGTGGTTAATGATCCTCCTCTACCTTCTATTTTCTAGGGGTAAAATGGGGATTTACAAATGTGTATGCTTGAATTTTTCCAAAAAAGGAATTTCAGGAGTATAGACCCAGAAATGACTCAAAAGGGATTTTGAGCATGGGTTGGGCATGTGGCTTTATCCATAAGGGGTTTTCAAGCTTTCTGGGTTTTGTGGGGTCTTTTCCTGATAAGGGGGAATACACTTGGCAAATTTCTCGATTGTGCACTTGAAATTTTCTAGATGGGAATTTCAGGCGTATAGACTAAGAAATGGTCTACCTAGAATTTTATACAGGCTTCACCTACAGCGGGTTTACAATCTTTTTAGGGTCTCTAAGTTTTTTTTATCATGAAAGAAAACACATTTGGAAAACTTTTAAGTTGTATGCCTAAACTTATGTTGTACATTAGAAATTCAGGAGTTTGCCTAAACTTTCACAATAGTGAAAGTTCAGGCGTACAGACTCTAATAGGCCCCACAAAAGGTTTCAGGAGAACCTAAAGCCTAGATTTTTTCAATAAATGGTTTTTAAAGTTTGAAGGGTTTGGTGGATCCATCAGACAAATGGAGACAGAAACAAAAGGGCTAGGTACACTCAGGGTTAGTATGCTTGAATTTTAGGAGTACGCCTGAATTTCCATGATGAATAATATTTAGACGTATAAATTTTGGATAGTAGTCCAATAGTTGTATTTTTCATTTTTTTTGGACCACTTCTTGATATCAACTAGGCCTGAGATTTTTCAGGGAGTTAGGTTAGGACTCTAGACACCCCTTTAAAAATTCCCAATCCCAATTGCAAAGGGTAGGCCCCGCTTTGGATTTTCCAAATGGGGTGGAATCTGTGTAGATTTATGCGATCCTATTTGAAATTAGTGGGTTGTGGGGCCCATTTCGAGGGCTACACCCATTGGGTTGAACCTAAATTTTATAGAGAGTATATTATCATGAATATAAGACTATTATATAAAAATCTGAGCAAGAAAACAAGTATAAAAAAATTTATTTAACAAACAAGTCATATGACTGAACTTGGTACAAAATGAGAACAATAGAAAATTAATTCAACTAAAATTCTAGTAAAATACCAAAACTACAGTATAAGGGAATGAAAAAATTAACTAAAGTATTGTGGGCATCACAGAAAGAACGGGTAGGTTTGCCCGCCCCACTTTAGGGAACTGCACCCGACCGGTTTGGGGCGGCCTCTGGGC
>JAOXJP010018979.1:0-17397 GCA_025762735.1 Platanus orientalis | reverse complement strand
TCCACTTGTAGTATATCCAGCTTATGGAAGCCAAGATATTGAAAGTCCATGGATTGCATGCTTAGGGATTTTCTTTCTTCCTTGATTTATATATTCATATGTTTAAATCCACAAACTCATGAAATAAACAGTGAACTCAAAGCTTTACCATTTCACACACCTAATAAGAACTTTTTTTTTTGTTTTCTCATGGACACCCAAGTGCTATTCAATGGCAGCATGTAAAAAGACTGTAATCCCTTATTCATGGGTCACTCGAAGGGAACAAATCCGAGACCATCGAATCACAATTATTTATTCTTTACTTGGGATGTCGGGCCTAGTATGCAATCTTAAATAGTATGGGTGGTTGGGGCTCCTAACACCTTCTCCAACTGTAATCAAACCTCTTAACCCACCTCCGCACTCTTGTTAGACAAAGCCTAGATATTTATTAGGGTCTCCTCTAAGGAGTACCCTAAAGGTCTCAAATCAAAACTCATTGATTAGTTGTGACTTCAATGTTGGATTATTATCTTTCTTGAACATAAAAATTAATAATTTCATTGATCAAAATACATATCATAATATGATTTTCCATGATCATCATATGAATATTTGAGATTTAAATATTAAGGAAGTTTAGAATTACCTCAATCAATCAACCAGATACAAGAATCCAATATGACCAAGACTCCAAAGTCTCCATACTTGCTCCAAGGTTCTCTACAACTCTCACTTTTAGAATTGTTACAAGTGACTATCTGAATGTGGGTAGCTCTATTTATAGAGTTTATGAGGGGTTAAATAAATCCTAAGGGGTGTGGGATCCTTATGGGATTCTTATCTTTAAGCTTATGGGGCCCATTATCCTTAATTGAGTCAAAACTACAATAAGGAACATAATTGCTTATTAATTAAAACCTAACAATCCCTGTTATGTAACCTTTTCATAAAAACATCTTTCCACTATGTAATATCCTTTAATGATCCCCAAGATAATAAACTACTCACTGTCAAACCCTCTTGGCCATTGGTAAATTATCTCTAGGATGTTAATGGATCAATTGGGCATTAAAAATATTTCTTAATAAATTCTTTAAAAAATATATATTTATATATTTAATATAATCTAAAAAACATTTTAATAAACACTTTATTAAAAACATTGGATCTTGATTTTCATGTCCAATCAATTCATGTCAATCCTAGACTGAATATTTCTCTCTTTTATAAGGGCAATGGATTCCTTGTTAGGCATTTGTGTTTCTTCAAGCATCAAGTCAACTATCCAAACTGTCCATGATATAGCCACTAATTATGCATTCCTGGTTGACAGTTTAAAATTATCAACTTGAATAACTTAGAGAATCACAAGTCCCTCAGGTCAAAGGATTAATCTATAAGTTATGAACATCATTTACTTTGACGATGAAGTTTTACTAAATGTGTTAATTATGGATCCCCTTAATGCATTTGAATTATGCATCTACATGCAAGTCTAGAGTCTCACTCCAGTGATTGAGATTAAATCACGCAATCATATGGTAACTCTATAAATAATAGCCTTTTAAGTGATGTGCCCAGCATCACCCAAAGCTGTAAGGTTTCAGGCCTATAGGAACTAGATGATCATATTTCTCCACACATAATTTATGTGTCTAACATCTTACTATGTTACCTGAGGGCCACCTATCTCATCTCATGAGATCAAACAATTATGCATAAATAAAATTATACACATTTGATGATGGATCAAAGTACTTTATTATAAATGTCAAATAGATAAATACTATAAAAAGTTTCTATGATGGCTTTGTCAGGACACCTATTCTAACAATCTTTAACTTGTCCTCAAAGCCACTCATGTACTAGTCTAACACCGATATGCTTTATATGAACATCAAATACTTTTTGAGATAATGACTTTGTTATAGGATTTGTAAGATTGTCTAAAGAAACAACTTTAACTACATTAATGTCTCTCTGAATTATGTCGCAAATCAAGTGGTACTTTCTTTCTATGTGTTTAGATCTTTTATGACATCTAGGCTCTTTTGCATTTGCAACTGTACCATTGTTATCACAATAAAGTACAATGGGTGACTGAATAGAGAGTACTAAGCCAAACTCTAATTAAAACTTTCACAACCAAACACTCTTCTTTGTTGCTTCACAAGCTGCAACATATTCTGTCTCTATAGTGGAGTTTACAGTACAATATTGTTTCACACTTCTCCAACTAATTGTTCCTCCTCTCATGACATGTACATATCCAAATGTTGATTTTCTTTCATCTTTATTTGCTTGGTAATCTGAATTTATATAATCAATGACTGGCATACCTACACTTCCATAGATTAGAACATAGTCTTTAATCATTCTCAAGTACTTCAAGACATATTTCACTGCTCTCTAGTGAAGCTCTCCTTGATTGCTTTGAAATCTGCTCACTAAATCAACAACATAACAAATATCTAGTCTTGTACACATCATAACATACATGAGACTACCCACAATAGATGCATACGAATATCTCTCCACATGATTCTTCTCTTTAGGAGTCTTGAGAGAATGTCCCTTGAGAAAACTAATTCATGCCTTAAAAGTAAAAACTCTTTCTTTGAGTCTTGCATGCAAAACTTTGCCAAAATTTTGTCTATGTATTTGGTCTAAGATAATCCTATCATATTGTTCTTTCTATCCTTAAGGAGTTTGATTCCCAAGATGTAGGAAGCTTCACCAAGATTGTTCATAAAAAAATTATTTGATAACCAAATCTTTATTGTTGACAACATTCCTACATCATTCCCAATGAGTAGGATATCATCAACATAAAAAGCCAAGAACACAATAACACTTCCATTCACTTTCTTGTATACACATGACTCTTCAGGATTTTGTTCAAAATCAAATGATTTAATTGCTTGATCAAATAAAATATTCCAATTTCTTGATGCTTGTTTGAGGCCATATATTGATTTTTGAAGCTTATACACTTATTTTTTCTTGGCTAGGATATACAAAACCCTTTAGTTGTAACATGTATATCTCTTCATCAAGGATTCCATTCAAAAATGCTATTTTGATATCCATTTATCAAATCTTATAATCATAATGTGCAGCTATAATTAACATAATCCTAATGGATTTAAGCATGGCTATTGGCGAAAAGTTTCTTCATAATCTATTCCCTTTTCTTGATCATAACCTTTCCTCACTAGCTTTGCATTAAAGGTTTCCACTTTCGCGTAAACACCTTCTTCTTCTTATAAATCCACTTACAACCAATAAGTTTTATACCTTATGGTGGATCTACAAGAGTTTAGACACCGTTGGAATACATGGATTTCATTTATGATTTCATAGCCTCAATTTAGCATTTAGAATTAATATCTGATATTGTTTCTTTCATAAGTAGTAGGATCCAAATTTGAGTCATGAAGAATCATAGTGAACACTTCACCCATGTAAATGAAGAATTTGGAAGGTTTTGAATTTCTTCCATTATATTGAAGAGTTGGTGTATTTGAAGGTTATATAGGTATCATGGAATTGTCTTTTGAAACACTAGGCTCAACTGGATTTTTAAATAGTTCATAAAATGCTATTTGACATTTTCTTACATTCATCCTTAAGAAATGTTACATTCCTACTTACAAAAATTATTTTCTCTTTAACATCATAGAAATAATAACCCTTTGTTTCCTTTAGATATCTCACAAAATGGCATAAGGTGGTTCTAGATTTCAACTTGTTAGCATTCATCTTACACACGTGTGCAGGACAACCCCATACATGTAAATGTTATAGATTAGGTTTCCACCTATTCCACATCTCAAAAAGTGTAAATAAAATTGATTTTGTTAGAACCCTATTTAAAATATAAATTTTTAATTCTAGTGCGTATCCCCAAAACAAAATAGGCTGCTATGAAAAACTCATTAAGGACCTAACCATCTCTAATAGGGTTCGGTACTTTCTTTCTGCAACATCATTTTGTTATGGAGTATCAGGGGTAGATAATTATGCTACTATTTTATTTCGCTTAAGATAATCCCAAAATTCATTGGAGAGAAATTCTCCTCCCTTATCAGTTTAGAGTGTTTTGATACATTTACCTAATTTCTTTTCAACCTCAGTCTAGAATTCTTTGAACCTTTCAAATGACTCGAACTTATGGTGCATCAGGTAAATATATCCAAATCTAGAGTAGTCATTAATGAAAATAATAAAATACTCAAATCCTCCCTTAGCTAGTTTACTCATGAGACCACATACATCAAAATGGATTAGTTCTAACAACTCAGTGACTTTAGTTGCTTTCTTAGGAAAGGGATTTTGAGTCATCTTTCCTTGTAGACAAGATAAATTAACTTGATATGATTCAATTTTCAAGACTTTTAATGGTCCATCCTTAACTTGTCTATTAATCATAGCAATATTTATGTCTTAATCTTAAATGCCAAAAGTATGTAGAATTAACTGATGGTCTCTTCCTCTTTTGTGGTACAATACCAGAGGAACTAGTGGCTTTTGTGCAATTAACCGACATATCTAATGGACATAATAAAAAAAAACCATTCACTAAATTTTCAAATGCAAGAAAACAATTTTTAAAATGAATAATAACTTTTGAATTAAAAAGAACTGAATAACTATTATTTACTAGTCTAGAAATTGAAATCAAGTTCCTCCTAAGATTTGAAACATATTAATAGCCTTTTAAAATTAAAATATTTCTATTATTCAAATCTAAACTATAATATTCTATAGCCATTGCAGCCACCCTTGCATCTGTTTCCAAATGCAAGTATAAGTTTTCCTCATTCAGTCTTTTGGTCTCTTATAATCCCTACAACATATTACAAACATGAGTTGTGACATCAAAATCCACACACCATGAATCACGAGGACCAACTAATGAATTTTATTCAATTGTGATGACTCTGCCAATGTCTAGCCTTTCGATAGTGGAAACAATTTCCTTTTACCTTATTCTTCTTTCCATTACCAACAGTCTTACCACAATTTCTAGGAGCATTCCTATTCACTTTGGGAGCAAAGTTTCTTTTCTTTTTTTAATTATTGTCTTTCATCTTAATCCAGGAGGTATTCCTTTTTTCAACTATAAAGGCATTAGACTTTTTACTTTTAATGAGTTCCTCAGCCCCTTGCAAATTTTTCATCAATTCCATTAAACAAATATTCAAATTGTTCATATTATAATTTAACTCATATTGATTGAATGATTCTGACAATGAAATGAGGATTACATCAACTTGAAACTACTTCTAAAAATCTCCAGTTCATTTATGAAACCCATCATCTTTATAAAATGGTTTCTAACTGGAGTTCCTTCTATTATCTTAGTACTCAATAAACCCTTCATGGTCATTTGTCTTGGAGCTTTATTTTGTTCACTAAACATCTCAGTTACAATAACTAAAATGTCTTTGACCGTAAGTAAATTTTGGTGCTAATGTTGCAAGACATTAGACCAAGATGCTAATATGTAGCGCTTAGTCATCTTATAAGCCCTATGCCATTTTTCATATGCATCTCAATCCTCTTGTGTAGCATTTGCGCTAAGCAACTCATGAGGATTAGTGGAAAGAATGTGCCTATAATTCTCAGCTATGACTACTATGAATAGATTTCTTTTCCAGTCTATGAAATTTGGTCCAGTTAGTTTGTTATCTTACAAAATCTCAGAAAGAGGGTTGCTTAATATCTACATGAATCAAACCATTCATCCATCATCATCCATATATATTATCCATCTAATAGGGTTTTTAATTTGATGGTGTGGACGTCAGCGTTCGAGAGGAATTCAAATTTCCCTGCCTACCCGTAGCTTTCGGGCCCACTCTTCAGTGTGTGATGTCGGTGTGTGAAAGGTTGGTAACCCTTTTACAGGAGGGTTAGGCTTTTCTTGGAGTCACCACCTACTCAGGGTTAGCCGACGGAGTTAGACATAGATTCTCCTTTTTTGGAAAGAGGCGAAGTATAGACCCAAAGGTTTAGGGGTTTAACTCCTAGTACTGGTTTGAGTTCCTAAGACTTAGGGTAAGTTGTTTGGTTGAACTTAGGTAAGGTGTTAGGCACCTTAAATACCTGCCCTTTTAGGATGACTTCTCCCATTCATATGAATTTTAGCTCTATATTCACTTCCATGCCTTGTTAAGTGTGAATTAGGGTGTCTAATCTTCATTTGGTTTGAATTAGAGGTTGATTGTATTTTCCTTAGGCTTAACGCCTAATTTTTTTACTCTCAACGCCTATTTTTCTAATGCCTGAATTTAATTCAGGGTGAAAAACAGGTGTTGGACCATGAACAATTCATAAACTATTCCATTCCAGGAGCAGGAGACCCCTCATGGGTTAGGTCTTTAGAGGGATGATGGACCCCCCTAAATGATTTACTGTTTGACTTCTTAGGGTTAGATGTTAACCCTAAAACAAGGAGAGAAAAGGGATGAAGATGAATTTTTCTAGTTTGCAGGCCTAATGCCTGTTTATTATCTCAACGCTTGTTTTTATAACACTTGAATTTAATTCAGGGTGAAAAATAGGCATTGGGAAATCTAATTAGATTGCCACCTTTGTGTAATCTTTCAGGGTGGTTTGGTGGGTCCCAACACTGTGAGATCCTTGGTTTAAGAGAGGGAACATCTTCTAGGGTTACAATGTGTAACCTATAGGTCCTAGGTATTGGCCCTATGGAGATATAATCTCCCAAAGTGGGCCACATAGTTATTTGTTACAAGCCTAACGCCTATTTTTTGTTCTATTGCCTAATTGTTCAACACTTGAATTTAATTCAGGGAACAAACATGTGTTGAGTACTGAAACAACAACTTAGGTTTTTGGGCCACCACAGTGAGGCCTAGAGGGGTAGGGTGTCTCCTGAGTCTCAACACTAGTCATGGGGTTGACCCATATTTAAACAATTTTGAAAAACAATGGTTTTTAAGGTCCAGGTTTAATGCCTGAAAATCATCTCAACACCTGAATTTCTATCAAACACCTGTTTTTTATATTCAGGCATTGGGACAGAAATAAGGGCCTACAAAGGTGCATACGCACAGGGGTGATTCTCTTGATTTGGAGGTCTAGAGAATATTCTGGTTCTATAAGAACAAAATGTGGTAAAACAACCTTTTGGCCTTTTAGGCGAAGATTTGAGATTTCACAGAGGTTTGAGATTTTGAAATTCTCTTCTTAAACCTAGAGATTTGAAACTAAGGCTGCGGCTAAGATACGATGACTGACCTTTATAGATTCGGAGGTCAAATGAGTCTCTAAGAGCTTTTATAATGGTCATTTCTTAGTTAGGGTCATCATAGATTAAGAAATTGGTTGTTGTCATTTTCGAGCAATGTCTGTTTTGTGATGAGTTCTTTATAGTAGGGAGACTTAGGGAAGTAGAGGATCTAAAATTACACCATTCAGACAATGGGAAAAGCTTCAGGGATTCTTTGAGGGTCTAGGGGTATATTCTTTGAGGCGAAAAGAGTAAAATGATAATTTTTCGCCTGTGGGTTGAAAAAAGTGAAAATAAGAATTCTTCGCTTGTGATGCTTCACAACAAGAAGACTTATGTAGGTAGGAGAAATTCAGTGATCTAAGTGGTAGGTAGTGAGTTCTGGGCTTTTGAAAGTAAAAGGGCAAAATGATAATTTTTTATCTGTGATGCTTTGTTGGAGAAAGGCTTACAGGAGGTGAAAAACTTGTTGATGGCATAAATGAGGTTCTTAAATATGAACCCTTAAAGTCTTGTTGAGGCTTTTATGAGAGAGTAGGGTTTGTCCTGAAATGGTGCATTTGGGCTGTAATAGGGTGCTTCAATTGGTTCACTTGCGACTAGAACATCTGGGGAGACCTCTTAGGGAATGCCTAACCTCCTAGAGTCCAAGCTTGCTCTTCCTGAGCCAAGGGTGTTTAGAGTCTTGATGCCTAAATGTTGTTATGTTGTCCTTATGCTATCACATGACCCGAGTCAAAATTTGGGTGCTAACACGGAGCAAAAGTCACGGGGTGGCATTAATAAATCATGTGGTAGATAAAGTATTAGCTAGAATGGCTGATGTAGGTAAGCCATTCAAAAGTATGGACTGGGCTGTGCTAAAATTTGAAATGGAAGGGTGGCTTGGTTTGGACGTGTAGAAAAATGTTATGAGCTCTTTCCCAAGAAGCAATGGTTGGTTTTTCTCACAAGTAACCCATTTGCTACAAGGAGGATTCTTCAAGCATGATAGCAGTTCAGCTGTGGCCTTAGGAATTTCATACACTTTATGGATTGAATTATGATGCGTATTTATATCTTATAAATAGACATCACAAATGGGTTATACCTTATGATTATCCCGACTTCGATAGAGGGTAGGTAGAAGACCGGCCGAGACTAGAGCTGTTGTTGCACTCTCTTCGGAAGCTATGGGGGTTGTGATAACAAGGAACCCAATGCTATGTATTATGCATAACTCCCTAACGGTATTGGTGCTAAGATAATATATAAAATATGAATCGAAGTGTAGCATTAAACTATGTCCAAATAACTAGGATGCTATGCGGCAATTTGGTCATGGTTCAGGGATTGCCAATAGAGCGTGTGGGAAACTTTTTGGGCTTATTTCGATAGCCATGGGATCTCCAGAGATCGGTGCTATGTATCTATTTCAACCATCTAATCTGCAAACATGGCTAGCATAATACGCAAGCTATGAAGTGATGATGCCTACCTATAGATAGGCAGTTTATCTATGAAGGCCTTTGTACAAAGTCGGGGACTGACACAACTTAGCTAACCTACGTGACCTACATGAGATATATCAGGAGGTATTTAGGCTTACTTCAAAAGCCATGGATATTAAGAGGAATCAGTGCTATATATCCATTTCAATCAATTCCCAAAGATGATTGTCATGGTATATAGGCTATGGATTGAGGTCAACATCAGTCTATACTCGGGTAGATAGTCTATTATGTTAACGGTATCAGCCATTTCTAGTGAGGTAACCTAGAGTCCCCCACCAAACATGCGGCTGCCTGATCAGAGCATATTAGGAAGTTTTTAGGCTTATTCCGGAAGCCATGGAGATGATAAAGGATCAGTGCTACATACCTATTTCAACTAATTTCCAAAGGCGGTTGTGATGATATATAGGTTATAGATTGATGTCGACACTTGCCTATGCCTGAAAGGTAATTTGTCATGTCAACGGTTTTGGCCATTTTTGGTGAGGCAATCTAGAGTCCCTCACCGAACCTACCGTGGCCTGATCAAAGCATATCAGGAAGTTTTTGGGGTTAATTCCAAAAGCCATAGAGATCACAAGGATGGGTACTACATATTTTTGCTTTGTCATGTTACATAGGCAATAGAATGATGATCGACATTTGCCTATGCTCGATAGGCAATCTGTGATGTCGAATTTTGGCCCTTTCTGTGAGGTGGGGTCCTCACTGAACCTTTATGTAGTCTGATATCAAGGTAAAAAATGATCAACGCCTCATTTTTTATCAAACATTGCCATAAGGATGGTCTTGGCTATAGTTGCTTTGCAAATGGAGCGAACTTCAGATTTCATGTGCTTGTTGGTTTATGGTGGGAGATTTATAAGGCTCACTTCAAAATTATGGGGATCTTTGGGGATCGACGCTACTTTGAAGGGGGCCTTTACCCAATTTTCTTGCTGAGGGGCCGGGGCCCAATTCCTTAAGGGCGGCGGCCCATATTTCATTGCAGAGGAGCTAAAGCCTAAATTCTTTAAAGATGACAACCCATAATTCATTACAGAGGTGCCAAGGCCGAAATTTGTTAAGGGGTGGATGCCCATATTTCATTGCATAGGGACCAATGTCTAAATTCCTTATGGGCGGCAGCCTATATTTTATTGCAGAGGGGCCAAGACCCAAATTCCTTAAGGGCGGCAGCCCATATTTCATTATAGAGGGGCCAAGGCCCAAATTCCTTAAGGGCGGCAGGCCATATTTCATTATCAAGGGGCCAAGGACCAAATTCCTTACTTAGGGGCCACAACCCAACTTCATTTACTCAAAGGGCATAGCCCAATTTCATTGCTCAGGGGCCATGGCCCAACTCCATTTACATAGGGCCTATGCCCTATTTCCATTATTCAAGGGCCATGTCCCAATTTCATTGCTTAGGGGCCACAACCCAATTTCATTGCTCAGGGGTCATAACCCAACTTCATTTGCTCAGGGGCCACAACCCAATTTCATTACTCAGGGGCCACGACCCAACTCCATTTTCTTGGGGCTTATGCCCCATTTCCATTACTCAGGAGCCACAACCCAATTTCCTTAACGGGCGGAGGCCCAAATTTCATTTGCATGGGGTCCATGCCCCCATTTTCATTGCTTAGGGCCTCCGCCCAAATTTCTCCTACTAACGGGTGACATATCAATCCTTGTTTTAAGATTGGTCCTAAATAAGACTTTGTTTGACATTTTTAGAGATTAAGTATCATCTCTAGTTTTGTTTGGCAGTAAATGACATTTTACTAGAGATGATGATTCATCTCAATTTTTATTGGGAGGTGACGGGTCATCTCTAATCACAATTAATGGGAGATGATGCATCATCGATGACATAACATCTTCAGCTTTGCTTGGCCATGAATGGCGCTTTGTTGGAGATGGTGCTTCATCTTGATTTTTATTGGGAGGTGACAAGTCATCTCCAATCAGAATTGATGGGAGATGATGCATCGTCTCCACTCTCTTTAGGAGATGAAATACCATCTTCAGCTTTGCTTGGCCGTGAATGACGCTTTACTGGAGATGTTTTGATAAGTGAGAATATTTAAATGGGATAAAAGAATGAAAAAAATTTATGTTGAAAATAAGTAAGATAGGTAGGTAAGAAACCCCTTTTGCAATCACATTCCAAGATCCATGATGCCGTGCACGTGTTCTTCCACATATATTACCCTGATTTCCGTGTATGGGTTTTGGGGCATGACAGAAATAGCTACAGATGTGACAGGCCATATGGAAGAATTAGTGACGGTGCTGGGCTCAATAAAGCTGAAATCAAAGAGGCAACATGTCTAATGTCTCGAGCGAATTATTGAATTCCCAACACCCAAATAGACCAACGGGCTAGGGAATGAGGGGGTAGGTGATGAGGACATATCTAGGTCAAGAATATGGACCAAGCAACTCATTCGAGTTAAACCAATTACAACCCGAACCAAGTGCCAAGCCACCAATTGAATGCCAAAACTCTAACTGAGCATCAAGTGATTGAGGAGATGCCAGGTCATAGACCGAGCGCCAGGTAACTAACTAAGTGGACCAAATTCCAAGAAACTGACCAAGGGAATGGAACCCTCGGACATGCATGATGAAACTGACTGTCAACAAGATGGGAAGGTAGTTACCAACAAGAGACGATACATAGATTCAGCTAATACCATGATGCCATGTGTGATCTTAGCCAACATTCTCCTAACAAACTTAAAGAATATTCTTGGCACAGATGGTGCCACTGTACGGAGCTAAGGCCCACAACCCCCTAACTGCCCGGGGGGCCCTGGTATAAAAAAAGGGGGACATTTGATAGGAAAAGGTAAGCACAACTTAGCAAAAGAAAGGGGGCCAGAATATTGACTTAATCATCAGAGTGGCGAAGGCCAATGCCACACCGACATCCTCCACTGACTGTTTGTTGGTGAACTAGCCTAGGAGCTTCTGGAAGAGCACTACCAGGCGGCCATCTTGGTGAACAAATTCTCGGCATCATCAATGATGAACCTCAATTTCTTTTTGATTTTGTAGAGAATCCTTCTTGTGTTTCTTCTCTATTCTTCTTACTTCACATTTCTTATTTTCTTATATTTCGTACTAGTTGTAGAAAGGTTTCTAGGGCCTCATATAGAGTGATACTGGCCAACGGGCCATCACTCTCACCCATGGGCTATGGCCGGACTATTCATTGTACACACCAGTCCATGTTCATTGTAATTACATTCCTAAGACTGGAATGAGGCTCAAGCCCATGTGATCCTCTCCAGATTGTTAATGTTCAGTTAACTTTTTGCAAATTTCAGTGGTTGACAAGTGGTGCCATAAAAAAAATTAAAAACAAAAGTGAAAAGGTGAAATTTAGTTGATTTTTTTCCATGTGTTGACCAGTGAAATTTGCAGTACGTTAACTCAATTTTAACAATCTAGAGAGGATTGCGAGTCGGGCTCAAGGTGTGTATATTCTTAAGTTTAACTCAAAGTACAAGGAGTCGCAAATCAATGGGCCATGGTGCTTGTAGGTTGGCCCGCTCATAGTGGCTAAGCTGTTTGCAAGTCGTAATGCATGCAGCATTAATAGTGACTGTGGGCTGCTTGCATGGTCCAAGGCTTGCAAGCCCTTGAGTTCAATGCTCGCAACCTCCAGGTCCTTGTAATCACAAGGCCCATTGGGCTTGTTGCTTGCAGCTCTCAAGCATTCACAGGCCTCATACTGAACCCAGACCCAAATCACTACCCGCAATAGTTCCGAACCACTTGTAGACTTTTTGAAACTTCCTTAGGGCCTCTGAAGATGACCATTGCAACCCTAAGCGACTCTATGATGATGCACGTGTACAAGTGTAAAGTGCTCTTACACCCTAGCCTTCGCCAGTGCTCGAACACATTCACTCTTAAAGCATTGCGCTAGACTACCATGTGAATTTACTTAAGAGACATAAATATAGGGGTGTGTTTACTTACTAGTTCGAACCTCTTAATTTTTTTTGATGTGGGACTAAACTTTAGTTAGCAACTGGGTTCTGGCAAGGAATTCTCTAGATTACAATGAAACACTGTAGAAGATAAATAAAACAGGCAATGTGCTGTCTTGAATAACTTTGCAGACACTATTTAGCTACTCTCAAGAACCCTAGAACATGAACTAGTAAAAGAATAGAAAATGGAACTTTCAATGCTTGAAATTGCTATAAAACTAATGTAAATAATGAGGTTAAAAAATGGCCTCTATATAGAAAACAAAAGGTTTAGAAAGAAGGAAGAGATCCAACAAGGGCATAATTGTCCAAACATTAGGATACATCTCTTGTGAAGAATTGTGGTAGGGGTAAAATCATCTAAGACGGTAAAACGGTCAACTAAAACACACCTCTTATGTGAAAAAGGTGCAATAGGGGTAAAATTGTTCCATGAATAAATGGTCGACCTATTTAAATTTAAATCAGTTAAATAAAAATGGTTTAAAAAAGCTAAGTTATTGGAAAAATGGTTGCTCATTATTATGGTGTGTAGAAGAGAAAACTGGTAAAAGATTAGCTTGTCTTTTCCGACCCCAATAGACCAGATTTGCACCCCATGTGTGTGCATAAAGCGTGGGCCCACATGGGTGCACAGACTTGATTAAATGGTTTTCTAGCCTAGTCCATCCACTTTGGCCCGTCTAGTGTGCTGAATTGAATTGTTATATATATATATATATATATATATATATATTATTTATTTAGTTACTTGTGTTTTATGATAGAATTAACAAGGGGGGAGATCATTAGAGTATATATTGTAATTGTTAATTCCATGACAAAAACGGTACGTTAGAAGGTCTTGTATTTAGGAGTATATGGTGTAATTCTGTTGTATCAGAAGTACATGTAAGTATAAGTCCGGATAAAGCTTCAAAAAGATCTTCACAAGACTAGCAAGACCAAACTTGAGAGACTACAATTCTAAAAACTACATCAACCGACAGTCTGAAGACTCAACTCAGAACATTGCCAGTCTGCATTCAAAGGTGATGAGACCGATACCTAACCAAAACTGTGAGGGTGCATCCTCACAGTTTAGATGGACTGATACCTAAGCTTTACGAAAGTATAGATGGACCTATCCCAAGGCTTAGAATGCATCCTCACAATTTTGGTTAAGTATGGAATTCAAAGAATATCAAAATGAACAAAAAATAAAAAATAAAAAAACCAGGGTGGTGGATTGTTCCACACTTTCTTAGACTGGTCCAAGCACTTGGATCAATCCACCATACTATGGACACATCCAAGACGTCTTGGGAACTGGTGTCTGAGCTGATAGAAGTCAGCTGGACTGATTCAGACAATACCTAGACTTGTTCATGACCCCTCGGGAATAGGGGGTCTACACTAATAGAGAACACCTGAACAAGTCCACCTGACATAGGACTGATCCAGGGTTTGGACCACTACAAGAATAGTGGACTGGTCCAATGTGACAAAATTGAAATCTTTTATTATTTTGAAAACATCAAAGGCCATGATTATTTGTCTATTTTAAGGGGCAAGATTGACTTTTACCCATGTATAAGTGGAACCTACAAACCTAAATCTATTAATTTTCCTTGTTAGAGAATCTACCTAGCATCATTTAGTTCACAATTTTGAATTCTCTGACACCTTATATTATCTTCCCTATTCTATATACCATTCCGATCACCTACGCACATCGAAGGCCCTTAGGATCTAGGACCCACCCCAGGGAGTCCTGACCTTCTCTTATGGCATCAAGAAAATTACTTGTATTATAAAAGAAGCTTGTAATAGGTATAATTGGATAACAAAATAGAAGGTCAAGACTCCCTGGGGTGGGTCCCAGATCTCTCATCGCCTGATCTTTCTCTTGACATTTGTTTGTTCAATGCTTGAATTTTAATTCCATAAAATTCAAGCATTAATTACTGAGAGAAAATCCGGTAGATAGATTTCACGATTTTGAAGCCCTTAGGGTTTTGAAAAAAATGCAAAATTATGAATGAACATAGAGAACATATAAAAAATTAGGCTTCAAATCATGCAGACAAAATTCAAACACAAAATCACAAATATTCAACTAAACTAGGTCACTAAAGACCCAGATTTTGGGGTCTGTTTGGAAGGCTATCTTGAGGCCTTCCAAAGCTCCTAAAATCATGAAATTAAATGTACCATCTAGCATACATGTCCAGTATAACATAATAAAATTTGAGCTCTATCCAATTTATACAAAAATGATAAAAAATTCTACACTAAGGCATACTCAGAAATGGAAGCAAGTAGAAGTTGTTGAGCCTCTACTGTGTAACCCGAATTGAAGTAGTGGATTAGCATAATTTGGACAGCATAACAACTTGTTAATTAACTATACAAATATGGAGAAAATGAACTAAGCTTAGGTTTAGGCTCACCTTGGGTCCAAATGACCCGAGGCTGCACGAGATTGGGGCTATTTATAGCCGTAATTTGGATCAATGTGTAGATAGGGTTGGCTTAGAATGGAGGGTGGGGATTAGCTTTAGTAGATGCTGAGTGTAGGGCTAGGATTTATCCTAAAATGGGTGACTAAGGTTCAAGGGTTTTATGCTAGGTGATTTGGTTGAATGAGTGGTTGGGATAAAATGGGGGATCTGGTGTGGAGGGTTGAGATTATAGTGTGCTAGTTCACTTAGATAGGTGAAGTGGACAAAGGGGAGTGGGGGAATCCATTTGATGGCATGTGGTTGGTTGCAATTTTCAATGGGGGGGGAGGGGGGGCAACAAGATGCCAATTGGGGGGATTTAAGAGGAACCCTAAGGATTTGAAATTCAACATTTTGATCCAAAGGTGAGGGGTGAGGGTGCTTGTTGAGAGATTCCAATCCAAAGGCTGCCATTTTATATCTTAAGGTGTGAATGCATTTAATGCCATTAATGGGCTAAGTTTGAAAAGTCTTAGCTCATTAATGGATATTTATTGCTTTTAGGGTTTTTGAACCCTCACTCTGCTATCACGCCTCGTGAGTTCTTGAGCTTCAAAGATGGCCAACTCAGTGTCATTTTTAGAGGTTGAAAATGCTCTGGTCGTGCTAAACCAATTAGAACCAAATTACGATGAGGGCAATGGGGTGAAATAAGGGTTTTTTGGCCTTAAAAGCTCTCATATGCACTTGGAAAGGGAAAGATGGTAAAATTGATCCAAAAAATGTCAGGTGATGAATGACCTCAGGTCCAGGTGAGCCACAGCCTCTGACTACGCTGAATTACGATGTCCGAGGAGAAAACTGGGTCAAAAACCCTTTTTTAAGCAATTAGAGAATATTAGACTAGAAATCCTGCTGGTTTTTATGTAGAATGTTGTTATGGGCCATATTTGGGGGATTTGAAGCTTGGGGATTCTCAGAACTATAGGAATTGACAGATTAAATGCTGGGTTCCTGGGCAATTGCCGAGAGGTTTTTGAAGCAGGGTCACTTAGAGAAATTGAGTTTCTATAGTTGCTTAAAGCCTGGTGCAATTAAACTACTGGACATTCTTTGAAGTTGGAGTTTATGAAATGATCTTTTGAGGACAAGGGAGAAATTCATGTCCTTTAATTAACTATGAGATTTTTTGGAAACAAAACTTTGTGCAATATATACATATAAAAAATGATTACAAATGGATGGGGTACTTTCCCCAATACATTAGAAAAGAGAGCATAAAGTGTAATCTAAAGATCAGGCACCACAGGAGGTGGTGGTGGAGGTGACACTAGTTCATAGCCTAAGGAGAAGATCTGTTTTCTCAGTGAGTGAACCCATGATTGTATCCATTGATCTTGTATAAAGGCCATGCTATTGTTGTACCTCATCTCGAATCCCAAATATTCGTGGGAAATCCTACTGTCATTGAGTTCACTTTTCAGGGAGTGAATGAGCTTGGCTTAGGTTTTATTCTAATGCTAGATGCACTCACGTGAGACCTCGGCCTATATATTCAAAAGTGTCTTAGCTTCTAAGGCATCCTTGGTTTGGGCATGTAAAGCCCGTTCTTTGGCTTAGTCTATCAGTGCTTGTTCATACTTGGCCTAAGTGTGAGAAGGCTCTGTATATAATGAAGATGTCGATTCAGTGCTGTCAATACCTAAATTTTGATTCAAGGCTCAGATGGTTTCATTACAACATGGGATAGAACCGAGGTCTAGGCACCCCTAAACTTTGAATAGTTAGGCATTCTCAATGGACATTTTGGTTGCCAACACAATGAAAGCACTCCAAACCATTATCATCTTGAATTTGCCAATTTCACAAGCCTTCCCATATCAAAGCATCAAAAGGCTGACAAATTACCATTTTACCCCTACACCTTCAAAGCCCAAATCAAACTCAGTTAAACCCCACTTTCCAACTTCTTATCATCCACAAGAACACCCTGACTTCAATTTTCCAACCTTCATAAGCCTTCCCGCGTTGAAGCATCAAAAGGCTGGCAAATTATAATTTTACCCCTATATCCTCAGGAGTTCAAATCTGACCCGATCGAACTCTAATTCTCAACTTCTTTACACCCACAAGAACACCCTAACTTCAATTTGTCAACCTTCATAAGACTTCCAGGGTTGAAGCATCAAAAGGCTGGTAAATTACCATTTTACCCCTACATCCTCAAGAGTTCAAATTAGACC